>PNEQ01052379.1:0-52734 GCA_003012365.1 Medauroidea extradentata | reverse complement strand
ATCCACATGAGAAGCCAGTTGCTGCACATGCAGCACTACATAACTCCAACTTTGATTCCTGTTATACAACCAGAGTGGTGAGGGCTCTACCACAGTTGAATAACAAAAACAAAGCAGAATTAAGACGCTGGGAACTGGCACATCAATACATTACAAAATCCAGACAGCCACCTGGCCTTAACCTCAGATAACAAACCCTCATTTCAAACTTCCCGCCGCACCTTAGTTTGCCCTCTGGCCGCTAGGTGTACTGATTACCAACCACCGCTGGACAATAGACTTCAGTGTGCCTCCACTCACCTGATGAAGCAGATGTAGTCTGCGAAACGTTGTGACAGCGCGTCTGCGGAGAAATGTGTTCGTCCTATGTGTGTGTGTTTCTATCTGCAAGTACCATCCTGTGAGTACTTGTGCACATCTCTTTCTGTTTTAATTGTAATAAGGTTGAAAATAAACTATTAACAATTTGTTGGCCCATTCATAGAAAACCTTTACTAGAGACAGCCCTTACCATTACATGGAAGGCAACAACTGTAAAAAAAAAAACTGCTGAAGTGTCATTTCTGATTTTATAACTGTATTTTCAGGAACCATAGACAGTAGTAAAAATGGGATTCTACTGCTTGCATATTGAACATTTTTATGACTCACGTTGTTGTAAATAACAAACCTTACAAAAACTGTAAACAATGATATTTATTTTCACTGTGGAGCATACAACTTTCGAAGTGTTTTTATGTTCCACATAATGCACTACATCCTTGAAAGCATCAGAACTAATATAGCACTGTATCTGTGGGTACATGGAAACATAGTGTTATGTGCCCACACTAACACCTATCACAATTTAAAACATTTTGTAAAACAACACACATGCTGTTCAAACAGGTAAGCCGTACGTATGTTAGCACACCATGCCGTGGTCGAGCGTACAGCACTCATCACAACCTAAGTACAGTTGCACGCAATAAAACAACAACAATAACATACACAGGTAACAACAGCAGCCCTGACAATAACAAAAATAACACGGACAAATAAACATACTTATATATACGAAATGCAAAAAACGCTTTTGTACAGCCGATAAACACGAACACCGTCACTGTGTGGTAACAGGGATGTGGAGCAGGGTGCGTAAACTCTAGCCGTCGAGAGTTGGCAGGCCTGGAGCAGGCCATGGAGGAGTGTGGACGGCGTCACTAGACGCAGCGTCAAACAAGGGGAGCCAGCCATCACTGCGTCAGCCATGATGTCACCTCGATAGCTCCATGGACAACACCAGCATGCCAAAGCTAGTTATGAGGAACCAGCTGACGGGGATGGAGGCCAGCAGTCGGTACCTCTCATCTGCGACAAACATCAACACTCGCACATCAACAGTAGCACACATACTGTACCTACACTAGAAACAAGAGTTTAATTTAAGCAGTATTACATAGCAGTTTGCAACTTTGCAAAGAAATTGTTCCTCGCTGACAGTGATTAAAAGTGATGCTTTATGGGTACAAGAATCATAAGATAAGAACAAATCGAAGGAAGGTGGTGTGAAGAAAAGAAAAACATAGTTATTGATTTAATTAAATTCTAGAGGCTCTGTTTTCCTTTAAAAACAGCATTGCAAAATGCCTTTTCTGTATGTATTAATGTTGCTGTGTACCCTTCTCTTAATCGCTAGGAGTACAGAGTCCACAATGTGCCGTAATCCTTTCTCTCTGTATTCCACCTCTTTGCTATAACTGCCCCTCTGCTGCCATGTCATCGGTGCGTGCTGGCTGAAGACCTGGTGACTGGCTAGGTGGCGATACTGTATCAAGGTCCTAAGTAACGAGGGGCAGCGGACCAGCCTACGTTTGCTCCTTCAACTCCTTACTTGGTTAACTAGCGAAGGGGATGAATGGGAAGATGTTCCCATCTCCACAAGCAACAACTTACTCTCATGGGATAGGTGCATCAGCATTCTAGTCTATCAGCACGCTGTACTGTGACCAAGGAGCATATAACGGACAGAGTTGGAACTCCCAGGTTAACGGCACATGATACCTTCGAGTTACTGCAAATTCCGCATGTCTGCATCACGAGTAGCAAGAGCAGGCCCATATCTCTGTCTCTCACTCTGGTATGAAAGTAAAAAATTGAAAGTTTTTTTTTTTTTTACTGTTACAATGTTACCATTTTTTATAAGCATATGTAAATAAAATTCTTTCTAAATTAACGTCCGGACATATAAAATATTTTTTCAGTGCCGACGAGTCATTGTATTTATATATTTAGTGTATTGTTTTATTCTAAAAACCTATGCATATTACAACAATGATGATTGACTATGAATTATTTAACTTGTTTGGCCCGATGAACAAGTATCTACGCACGCACAAGCAGCGCGGCTGAGCACGCTCTAGTTACGGCTTGTAGCTAACAGTATACGTTGCCATGGATCATTCGTCCGTGTTCCATGCAGCCAGCCATTGCCATCTTTGTTTTAACATGCTGTGCGTGGTGCTACGCAGTATTTATGCTTCTGGGGTACAATTTCATTAAGTTTTTATGCAAAAGTACATTAAATTCAAACAAAAAAGTGGAAAATTCTTTTTTCTCAGAGAGCATGTTGACAATATGTCGTGTAGGTCTAAACTGCTGGGGTATAATTTCGTTAAGTTTTTAACGCAAAAGTAAATTTAATTCAAACAAAATAGTGGGGAGAAAAAAAAACTTTTTCAAGAGAGCACGTTGACAATATGGGGTGTGGGTCTTACATAGGGGCGGATGGTGCATGGGTAAATATGGTATAATGCCTTTGAAAGTTTGTTCCCTTAAGTTTCTATGTAACACCTGCCATTCTTACATTTTTGTGGAGCCATTGCACCAAAAAAAAAGTGTTATTCCTAAAAAAATTACATTATGCTCTGCACTGAATACAATAGCAAAATTACGTACTAGAGCTGTGAAAATAGTTCTACCCAACAATCAAGATAGACTATTCACAGCCATAAACCACAGTTACTAAGCACATCATCTGAGGTCAGAGTACGACCTTTGCAATGCTAGGCAGGTAAGAAATGCCAGTCGCGAGTGTAACTGTAGTTTGACAACCCTGAGATAATGAGTTTGTCCCCTCCCAGCAGGGGGGAGGCCATACCTGCCAGACACACCCAGACATCCAGTTGTCATGTGTGTGGCAGGTTGCATCCAAGATATTCTGGCACAGAAAACATGCAATCTTCTTACTACAAATAAAACTGCAAATTACATAACTCATTTTGAATGTACCTAGATATAACTACTTCACTCATGTATTATTTTTTATTTGCATAATTTATTAACATTATTAAACATACTGGAAAATAACCATTTCTTGCATTATTCTCATTTGATAACAAAATTTTTTCGAAAATTTTAAGTAATGGTGATTGATGGTTTACATAAAGTTCCAGTACTACCCAAAAATTCACTAAATCATCTCTTCTAATTCTCCAGAGACCTATTACACGAAATGCCAAAAACTGATATTTCGAGAACCCATAATGTCGAAACTACAAGTTTTAGTGATAATCCTTTTGGCACGAAAGCTTGTCTACATGAAACTTACATATAGGCATAATAATTAGCTATAAAAATTTCAGGTCCAACAGCCTTACTGTACAACAGTAAAACCTGTTTAGAGAAATAACATTAAAGAAATATTAACCTTTATGTGTGTCTGCAAATTGAAAATCCTTGTCTTTTCATGAATGGAACAATCCACCCACGAATTGCCCCGAACTGGTGCCATGCGATTGCAAGTCGCATTGCAAGCTCCATCATTTTCAATGTTATTACTTCGCAAGATACCATGCATCTACTATCCCATTGTAAAACAAGGATATTTTTCACCTCTTCTTTAATTTCTGGGTAACGGCCATGTTTTGGCCCTTGAAAATCCTTCCTCGCTGGACGCAAATATTGCACATTGATATTTCTTCATTACACTCGTTAATTCCAGACCAAAATATGAACGCACTTTTACATTTCCTATATTTTCTGCAAAACTAATTACTTTTTTATTCAATGGGGCAGTGTAATGCACACATTTTTCGGCCATTGCACACAAAAGTACGGTGATAAGCGCCAAAACAAACATTACTATCCTAATCGGTAGACTGTGCAGTTGACGCTTTTGGCACTAGATAACAGCGCTGTTCCGTACGCGCACACACACACGTAGTAGTTACCATACCCACTAGATGGCTCTAAGTGCAAGCTAGCAATCATGGTGGACAATATTTGTGTGCGCGTGTTTACAGAACTTGCTTGATATTTACCATAAGTCACGCATTCACCTTATGAAGCATTAAGATGTGCAGGCATTGTTTTCTATTATCTGATATGGTCAGCTGGACATGTTACTGACTTACATTCATTTTTAATTATTTTTATGAAAATAATTGTATCAAATTAGAAGCACAATGCAAGGAAAAACACAAGAATATTAAATGCAAACAAACTTGTTTTTCACTTTTTTTTTGCTATTAAAAATATTGCTAGGGTAGTTGACTGTAAGATGCACCGACATAAATAAATAAATAAATAAATAAAAACAAATAAAAAAAAAAAAGGCATGTGTCTTAGAATCGAGAAAATAGGGTAGTACGAGGAATCATATGCTTAATTTATTATTTATTTTTGATGCACTAGCAAATAATCTCTAGAAAACACTATTTTTTACTTTCTTACCTGTATATAATATGCTTGTGTCCCTACACGTCAGCAAAATTTTTAACAGCGTCATTTTGCTGGTTTTTAATATTAATAATGCATTATTTGAACATTTCATAGGAACTGTTACCGTACACAAATGTAATAGAACAATGGCGGGAAAGGCAGCTAGGCTACTAATTACAATTAAAACAGAAAGAATTGTGCACAAGTACTCACAGGATGGTACTCGCAAATAGAAATATACACACATAGGGTCCTATGTGTGTGTGTTTCTATTTGCGAGTACCATCCTGTTAGTACTTGTGCACAATTCTTTCTGTTTTAATTGTAATTAGTACATAACTGTATGTGTAAGTAATTCATTTGCATGTATCAACATTGTCATGAGATTGTAAAAGAATTTTGTGGGAAAATGTTTTGATTAGTGTCTTCGCAACTAGGAACTCAACATTTTATTACACACATGTTTCGTAACGCAAATTCTGTGCACATAAAAAGAAAATAAGAAGAAAGCAACAAAAAGTAGATTTAAAAGTTTTCCCCTCGCAGTACTTAGAAAGTATAAATGTAACACAAAGTCCGCACTTATACTAAGATGGAAACTGTGCAGTGGAAGAAGCAAATAATGAATTGTAAAGTGAAGACTGTACCTGTCATAGCTACAGACTTCTTGGTTCCAGCCCAGCCCAGACTGCGAGCCACTGCCATCTTCCACTTGCTATACCTGCCGTCCCTTTCTGCACACATACATACATTCTTCGCATGAGTATGATGAGGTGTAATATAAGGAACTGACATGACAGGGTCACACACTGTCAACCAGTAAGATAGTTTTAGGAAGAAATACTGTATGATTCAGTTTGTGACACCAGAGAAGCTTACTAAATACAGAAAAAAAAAATAGAAAAAAATAAGACTGCTGTTTTCATACTTTAACCAGCTATTATGAGGCAATATTTTATGGTCTTACTGTGTGGCCCATTTTTTTAAAACTACTAATTTACTATTATGTACAGTACTTTTATTTTGGTGAAGTGCACATAGCTCCAGTAAAGTTTTGACACTTCTCAGGGCATTTACTTCTTGTGTATTGTGCAAGTTAAATGCAGTTTAAGTCAATATTTTTGGTTCTAAAATGAACCTGACAACTAAATGTTTAGCATGTTTAGCTAACACAAAAATATTCAAAAAACACCTTAAATTTTTCTTAAATCCTTAATGCTTTTTACACAGTCGATGAGTATTTGAGTGGATCTGTGACAATGTAGATACTTATTTAAGATATTTATTCTGGCTTAAGATTCCGTTTCTTCTCTTGCTTTTTTTTCTTTTGCATGAGGAAACTATGAAGAATTCTGATATGAGCCCAAATATGAGCCCGAACTGACAAGAAATGTTGAATTCCGCTCTTTTAGGGTCTAATTTTAAATGTATAACTTATGTAATTTATTAATTTGACTGTATATTGTAAACGTGACTTGCCCGATATCTTTGTGCAAAAAAAGTACACAAAAAAAGATCCAAGGATGCAATAAGCTAAACTAAACTGCATGAACAGTAAATTTTGTTTTGTATTCTGACTGACTTTACTTAAATATTAACTGTAAGTGCCCAGATGACTGTCAAAACTTACTGGAATTATACAAAACAGAAAAGGCGTAGGTAAACAGATATCCACATAACATTTGTAACAGTACAGTACATACAACATTCTAATTAATAAAAAAAAAAATGCTGTGTGGTAGTGTGCTAACACGAATTTTGGTGTTCAGTTTTATCACTATTTACCATATAATCTTGCCTCTTAATATAAAGGGATTTATGCAAAAAAAAAAAACAACTTGACAGTAGAATGTTAACACAAAGGTAGGTTACTGCCCAAGAGCAACCAATAAGAACAGACACCGGAATTTGTATTTTTTCTGTTCTGATTTTTCCAAAATCTACGGACCAAAATTTTAAGTAAAATAGTAAGAAAATAATACGGTACATAATTACGAGACGTGTAAATTATGCCTGATTTGCCTCAAAAATTTCATATGTAAATTACATAGCAAATTACATTTTTTAACTTTAAAAACACCCAGTCTTGTGTGTGTTTTACTGGTTAAGGGGTATGTAAATGTACAATGTCGAGCGGACGACTGGAATACTCGATCATCAATAAAATCTGAACTACAGTACTCATCAAAATTCGATGAGATTTTTTTTACTGAGTAGATATTTTATCAGCGGATGTAAATTTATCTGACACTATGCAGTAGTATGCTTTACCATCGAGTAAAAGATTAAAAACTGCATTTAGAAAAATAAGGGCTTGGAACAACAAAATCTACAAAAATAGAAAACTGTCATTTTTATAATTTTTAATATAATATCTAGGTCTCTAAACTGACCCAATTCAAAAATAGTTGCGTTTTGATTTGAAAATAATTTTACTATCCGAAAATTTCTGCAAAAGAGGTTTATTGATGTTAAAAGTAAAGTATACTACCACATAGTGCTATATACACAAATGTCCGCAGATAAAATATCTACTCGGCAAAATAATCTCATAAAATTTTGATTAGTAAATAAGACTTTATTAAAAATTTAGTATTCCAGTCATCCGCTCGACATCGTACCTTTCCATACACCTTGAAGTAAGATGGCGGTTATCAGGTGAATTAAAAACGACCTCATGGGGATATTGATATTTTTTGGGATTGTTTAAATTCACAGTTTCCACCGCCGATTGCCAAACTTAAGCAGTAACTATTCAATTATGTATGCTTCCATTTAAACAGACGCGATGGAAAAAAAATTCTGAGTTCCACTCTTCTAAGTTTTGTGTAAACCCCTTAAAGGCACCACCTACCCTACACTTCAAATGCAGTGCAGTGTGTTCGTAAAGAGGTTTTTTCTACAAAAATATTTCATGTGTGCCCATTGTGCCAACGTACAAAAAAAATTTCCTACAAGGTCAAAACCTTATTATTAAGAAGCTATGCTCATTAAAAACACTGTATATAACCCTCCAACATAACCAAAAACTGCCTTTACAGACTGCCGTACTTCAAAATGTACTAGCCGGATGTATGTGAAACTGAGATTACGACCTGTACTAAACTTAATTGCAGATTTTCCACCAATATGATTGTATGGTCACCGCTTAGTGTCCCATAGTAAAAACAGTTCGGCAAGAAGCTTGCACGCTAGTTCAGCGCTTGGCTCGTTGAGGCGATGTAACATTTTATTCATGTTTTAAGGTCGCTCTTATGTCTCTGTCACTTCTGAGCCACAAATGCGCATGTTGGTGGTGCCCTTAAAGCCACACCTACTCCTCATTATTTAGCAGCACACAGTGACTTGAGAAGACAATTGCGTGCGGAACAGATCTGATCAGTTCTTATGAAAAGTCTTCGAATCGTACTTTCTTATCCGCAGGTGGCCACACAAAGGGGAAGCCAAACACACAAGACTGAAGCATGGATAAAAAATCACCACCTTCATGTGCAGAGCATCAAAGTGATGTGAACTGTTTTTGTTTAAACCTCTTCTCTATGGGACCTTGTACAGGCGTCCTATAATTTCATTTGTGGTAAAGTATGGCCTGACGTCAAACAAATGCTTCTTTGTTTCTGTTAGCATTTTTATACTCGCAGAAGTCTGGAAAAGCAGTTTTTTGCCATTTTGAGGGACCTCAGAAACTTGAGTCTAATAGGCGTGCTGTATTTTTAAAAACATGCAAGAGTAATATGAACCACGGTTTCCATTAATAAATGATGATATTAATAAGTTTCTCAGGTTTGCTTAAAACAGAACATTTGTTTGATACTATAAAACTGTTCATTCCTTATGAGAGTACGTGCTCTACTCCTCTTAAGATGGCACGCAACTACTTCAAATGTGTACAGCCGGCCTGCTATGAACATGACATATGTTATATCACTGCCACTGGAGGAGCAGCATGAGACAAGAGGGGTCAGAGTGGAGGAAACATGCAACAAGCCGGAAGAAGCCTGCACAGGACAATATTACGGACATGTAGGTCCGACCACGAGGTGAGCTAGGACTAAACTACCGACCTGCGTCTGTCGTGGTGGGCAGGAAGACATCACACTCTATGCACTGCTTCCTCTGCTCATCCACGTTCCAGACCTCTATGCCAGCCGCACTGCCCGCGACCATCGCCGCGCCCAGCGCTCGTGTGTCCGACATCCATGACCTCTCTGCACATCCACAAACACCCTGCTCTGAACGCAACTTTATTTACTACATAACCTTATCATTGTCAACAATCTTATATCCCTCCCTAGATTTCAATCAGAGAGTTTAAAAGCAATATCTGTGTTAATGTAAATTAGTTCATAAAAGATTAATTTTCAAAACAACACTTTCAAAAATTAATGCTATACTGTACATACATATACATACATGAGTGTAAATAGTATTTACAGCAAGGAAGGAGACATGGCAGACTTACCCACAGAGATGCCACAGAGGTCAGCCTGCATCTGCATGAGCAGGTTATTGGAGGTCATCTTGCCGTCGACCTGCAACTTGGTCAGAGGGATGCCGCAATCCTTGTGCATGGCTTCCAGGATGTCACGAGTCTGGAAGCACACTGCCTCCAGGGCCGCCCGGATTATGTGGTGTTTTGTCGTGAACTGTGTCAGTCCGCAGATTATCCTGTGCATAAAGCAAGCCCTCTTCATTAACATGTCTGACATGGACCTTTAAGGTTATTGTTAAGAAGTGGTACAGCATTTATTTCAACTACAGTGAAACCTCTTCATAACGACCTCTCACGGTTCCATAATAGGGTTATTATGTAGGGGTAGTCGTTATAAAGGGGTTTTACAGGTAAAACTTACAACGTCACTGTTTATAAGGAAAGGGTCGTTATCAAAGTGGTCATAATAAAAGGGGCCATTATAAAGGAGTTTTACTGTATTACTTTGATAAGAATTTTCAACACTGATCACTATGCTGTTAGAATATTCTGAACAGATTTGGTTAGATAATTTCCTACAGACTCCTGTAATTTCACTAGAATCCTCAAATTTACCATTTAAGCAAGGTCCTACAGTATTTGATACTAATCCACCTAATTCATGCAACTATTTGAAGTCTTTAAAGTACAGTGTTTATTGTATTATATTCTCACCAATTCAAAATTACTACGATAAAAAATTGGTTATTTGAAGTATAACATCAGTCTTAAACTTTTTAGTGCTAAATGCAAAACAATTATGCTAAGTTTATAAATTATGAGTAAAATTTTATAATTGTGCAATTTGATTTTACAGTTTATAACCTTTAATTATTGTCTCTACACATTATACAATAACTATAGTTTTCCTACACCCATTTTTTGGAAAAATTTATCAGTATTCTAATAGAATAATAGTGCTGCCATGATAGCTGTGCACCTACCCCCTGGCATCCTTACGCCAGTATGGAGCGTAAAGGCCGGAGAAGGCCGGAACAAAGTACACGTCGCCGGTCGACGCTACGACGGCTGCCTCCTCCTCCACGGTTGACTCGTCGTCCAGCAGGTTCATCTTGTTGGTGAGCCACCGGACAGCCGACCCCGCCACGGCGACAGATCCCTCCAGAGCGTAGATGGGTGGGGAGGAGCGCCCCATCTGATACGCTATCGTCGTGGCCAGGCCATGGGTCGACTGTACTCGCTGCACACACGACATCATCGCCTGGTACAGTGTGGCCCCTAGCAGGAGCAGGTTACAGTGGTACGCCGGTAATTGTGTCGCTTGCATACAATTGTAGCCAGTTCACAAATAAATAATTTACAACACAAAATAAAAAATTCTTCAGTGATAGCTTGATAGCTATATCAACACGAACGTAGGTAACAAACCAGTGATAGTTGTTAAGTGTTTTGAACATTGCTGAAATCATGACTCTTAAATTAACTACCTAAACCAAGTTACCTCAGGTTATAACAAATGTTTATTCTAAACTATCCCAAGTATATATGTAACACATCCTCTTTGCTGTTCTTTGTGTTTAAACTAAAATATAAACAATAATATTGCAGGCAGTTGATGTCAGTTGTAGAGCGAAAGAGACGACGGTTATACCAGGAAAGTTGAGGCGTGATTCACAGATAGCAACAGCATGTGCTGGCCACTACAGCATAGTTTGAAGTTGAGTGCAGTTCTTGCACTACATTTTTTCTTAAATTTTTCACACTGCAATTTAAGTTGTTATTATACTTGACCGAGTGCAGCACTTGTACCATATACTTTTCAACACACTGTGTAGTATTGAACACACAGATTTGCAGTGCAAAGTTCAATGTCACTTTTTTACAGAAAATTTTGTAGACTTGTCTCGTTTCATAATTTGTGTGTTTTAGAGCTTGTTCCACCATCCTTATATTTGTCGCTAAACATGACAGTTCAGGAAAATCACTACACCAATGAGGCGTATTGTGTGCCTCTTTCCAGAGACATTACCTCAGATTGGGAAGAAGAAGAAAAAAAATTCAAGACAACACAACAGTGTGGAATGTAAAGTACAGTGCACTGCACAATGCGAAGGGAAAGAGAATTTGAAGCGACCCAAGAAACAGTACTTTTGCCCTGACTGCAATGTTCCTCTCTGCATTGCGTCATGTTTCAGAGTGTACAACACATCATCCCAAGACATTGGATTTGTACAACAGTATTTTAAATAATATTACGGTACAAATAATTATTACTTTTTTGAAATTTTAATCCCAATTTTGTAAATTCAAATTGTGTTTCTTTTTATATAAGTGTTGGTCATCATTACTGCACATACTGTATTTGATATGTATGTTCTTTTGCCACAAAAATTGTGTGAAGTGTGCTGTGTAAAGTTATAAGTTAGCTTTAAAAAAATTGTTTGCAAAATTATTTTTATGTAAAAATTAATTTTCTTATGTTTTCAAATGTAAACAATATTTCTATTAACTTCACTAATTTTTATTTTTCAAAGAAAATAATTTTCATGAAAAAATTGAACATTTAGCATGTAACTTCAAACATTACATAAATTTTTGCATCCTAAATGTATGTTTTTTTAATGTAACAAAATACCAGTATATATGTACTTATTTATCTCAGGATAACTGAATGACAAATTAAAAAAATCGAATTTCATAAAAAAAACCAAGAAAAATATTTTTTACCCCATATTTTTTCTATATTATAATAACCAGTTTGCTCTTTTTTTGTAACATAACAAATGCCTGAGTTATCTCGGTAATGACATTAATTTAAAGAATCATTTTTCATTAAAAAAAAAACCTAGCAGTGAGAGGTTGCGGAAGAAAATACTGAAGTGGAAATACAGTGCAAGAAGACCTAAGATGAAGGAAGAGATGTGGGGAACATATCAAGGAGGAAGTATAAAAGAAGAGGAGTTGACTTGGAGACAGTAGCAGAGGAAGAGTGGCGGCAGCACAGAGGACAACGAAGGTGTTTTACCAGGCTGACCCGACCACAGCCTCTAACAATAGGTGAGTTCATAAAAAAATTGAAGTTTTTTTCCAGACTTCTTTTTGTACTATCTTAACATAATTTCCATTAAATTGAATAAAAAAGGGACTTCCCACAAATTAAAAAAATAAAAATAAAAAAAAATTCATAATGCAAGGATATCCCGAAGCAGAGCATTGCTTTAAATTTCACTATAAATTATTTTAATTCTAAGAGTATGACAGTTTTTGCTATTAGTTCAAATATAAAAAATTACACTTTGAAATGCACTGAGATGTTAACAATAAAATGTAATTTTATTTTATTTACAAGAACAAAATTACATTTCTTTTAAAGTGTCTAAATGTTAATCATATTTGGTACACCATAAATACAAAATTATGAAAGTATTCTTTCTAACTTATCTTTTAAAAGATCTGTTACCTTAACCATTGGTGTTGTTAGATATGGAATTTTGGGAGGGACATGGCTTTTACACAAAGCAGTTCTTTTAAATACTATAAAAGTATGTACTTTATGATTTGAAGACAATGAACCACATTAACAATAAAAAATTTTAGTTATTGATGCATATACCTGTACAGCCCATAAAGTAAGAAATATTACACGGAAAATTAATTTTGCAGCAAATAATATACCGGAGAAAATTCAAATTATTACAGGGGACATGTCTCCCTGCTAACGACGCCTGTGTAACCTAAATTACACAGTAGCCGAGTTCAATTAGTGGGAGTCAATGTAAAAAATATTATATCTTAATGGACCAATTTTGAAAACAACTCTTTTCAAACAAAAAGTGTTTTAAGTATTATTCTTACAAAATATTGTGACACAATTTTATTTTTAAAATTACTTTTTGATACTAGGTGCTAAAAAATAAAAAAATAATAAAATAAAAAAATTGTTTGGTTTCTTACAGTAAAATTTTGTTAAGTCTGGTATAACAATGTTCTCAATAAAGTAAAGTGCTTTATATTCTTGATATGAAATGAGACATTAAATATGAATTTGTTGCCCACTGACAAATAATTTTACATGAAAAATAATTTAATTTCAGCTTCACTAGTAAAAATAAGTTACTGTATATTAGTGATACAAACGTTTGCATTTTAGTAGTACAGTAACTATCCTTGAAAACATTTCAGACACTTTCAACAGTTTTTCTAAATACTGTAGATCCCAATTTCAAGAGGTTATTCTGAGAGCCTGTGCATCAAAACCCCCATTTTACGAGCACAGGCAGCTTATGTTACATGGTCATTCTGAGGCACTGTGCGGCCTAACCCTCATTTTATGAGTACAGGCAGCTATTTTATAGGGTCATTATCAATACAATGGGGACTTATAAAATCAGGGTTCTTTCTCCTGTACTATACTCACTGTTACAAACTGCAAATATTAAGCTCCTGCAAAGATTTATACTAAAAAGTTTTGCGCTATACATAGCAGTATTCTTCAAGAAATTTAATACTGAATACTTTTTTCTCGGAAGAGTCGCCTTTAAAATTTAAATATTGGCAAATTAATTTATTTGAACAATTACTTGCCATTTTAAACTCCTTGCATGCAAGTCAGTTAGTGAGAACACGTGAAACATGTTTCTATATACACTTGGTGACACAGAACTGTGCAATATCAGCAAGTGCTGTCTCTTTGTTAACAGTGAGTGTATTGGCTGCCGAGGGTACAGTACTCACAGTCGTGCCTGTGTTGTAGATGAGGAAACAGCCGTCCCGATACGTGCTCTTGGCCTGGCCTTTCTCCAGACACATCTCACCAACCAAGGCTGCCTGCTGGTTGCCTAGAATCTGCACACAAATATACAACATTAGTACAGTAACTGGCAGAGTGAAAATATACAAAGTTTGCTGCAACTGTGCATTCACAGCTGTTTCTGGCTAGCACAAGCACATTCGGGGTTAACTGAAAGTAAGGGAGATTGGTGAATTGTGTTGGGTGGGAAAGAAAGAAAGAAACAATTAAATACAGTACCACATGTAAAGTCTTGCAGTAAAAAAAAATTTTAAATATTTCCAATTTTATCAAAGAACACATTTTAAAAATATCTAGATGGAATTTAAGATCTTTACAAAAATTTTATTATAAGCTACTATACTCCCTGTTAAATAAATTATTTATGTTTTGAACTTGATACATTTGAATTTACAAACTCAGCATAGCTCGGTACGAAACAGAAAATATTCTTAAGAAGAATACTTGAAATCAAGAATAAAATAGCAATAACTTGTCCTTCAACTTCTCCAATTCAAATTCCTTGTGATAATTAATTAAATAATAAACATTAAAATTAATGATATATTGTCTGAGAAATAAGAGAGACGGGAGATATAACTATAACGAGGCTAAAATATGCATGAGGGAACCCAAGAAATACAAAAGAACTGATAACCCTAGGAATATTAGAATATACAAAAAGGGCAATGTTGGTTGTCATGTACCTGAGGGAAAAAAATGTACCAAGAAAAAAGAAGATATTATAAAACCTGATCACAAAAGTGATCTATTATTTGTGAAATACTGAGGCCAACATTCCTCTACAACAATACATTATTAACCTAAAATACATAATATGCACAATATGATCACAATCATTTTTAAGGGCTCTGACATTATGTCTGACAATTGAGATTATATCTTTGTAATCTATTTTCTTGGTTATATTTCAAAATTTCCCCATTGTACAGTGTTATCACAAGGACTATCTGATTCTTTTTGCAAACTTCAAAGCTATCAACAAACATATATTGTACAGTACGAAGGACCCTCATTTTTCACAACTGCACACTTTACACATTTCCCAAAATTATTATTCTACCATCAGAAGATTACAAAAGGATATCTGTTCAGTTATATGTGTTAAAAATGAAAGTATTTTTCAGATTGCCACAAACATAACACAGCCAACTTAACTGTCAAGTAGGGAGCCATGATTTTCGCTAAAAGAATTTTGCACCAGGTTAGTTTCAGTGTCTTTATGTGCTTCTCTGCTTCAAGGCTATAGGCAGTTTGGCTTTGTGCAGAGACATCTTTCATTTGAATGTGCCAATCAGAACAAGGTTACTGCTACACCACAGGTTTCGTGAATTACGGGCAGAAACACAAGACACTGAGGGTTTACAACGTCCAATCACAGACCAAGAAGCAAAGAGGCAGATGAGCACATAACGACAATGAAACAAGCTGGTACAAAAATCTCTTTGTAAAAATCAAGGTCTCCTACTTATAACGTCGTGATGTTTGGTCATGCTACGTCAGAACTAAAGACAATGTAGAAATTGTTAAAAGTTTTACTGACAGTTTTCAAAAACAGTGCAACAAGTTTCTTGTTATGTGAGGGGATCACATTTATTTTAAATGATTCAACTGTTTCCATACAAATCATAAACGTACTATGTTTAACAACATATCAGCATTTGTACTGGCCCAGTCAAATGGGAACATCAAACATAAACACTACATTCCAAACTAAAAGTTAAGTATTACTATGGATAGAGAGAGTGATTTTATTGTGACAAAAGTTAAATGTTTGCTTGACTGCAATATGGTATATGCGTGTCCAATGTCTTATTCCATTCGTGTTTACAGATTTAGACTGGCCAACAAGAATTCTGGTGTGTCGATACTGATCTTTTATTATTCGTATACAATAATTTGAATCGTCTCAAGTTATTGTCGACCACCCGTATACGATGCAACATGCTACACCACTTAAAAGACTACTTTGGCACTACTGAAGATTTTTGCGATACAGTGCTTCACTCTTCTCTGTCCCTAATCACCATGCAAAGGAAAGCAACCTTGAACACTTCATGTTACACAGTTTGTTATCCACACACATATACTGTATAATAATACTCACCCCAGATATAGGAACATCTCTGAGTGGGCCTTCCACTAAGTAGCCATACACTTCAGATGAACTGCAGATCTTCGGCAGCAAGTTCATCGGAATACCGAAATACCTGCAAAAAAGACTGAGCATTAATACATTGAACATCTGCACTACGCTTTCAACCAAACTTCCATTATACAATTTATACATTACTACAAAACGTTAGAATCTAAACACAGATAGCAAATAAAATTGAGTATATAAACATAACAAACAAGAATGGTAAGGTAAGTGGGTTTTATGTGTTTGTATGTACCTACATACAGCGAGGTCATATTAGATACTGTGACGCACAACATGCCACAAACTAGTAGAGGAATCGGCCATGGCCTTAATCAAGGCCTACATGTGGGTCCAACATGTTACAGTTGCACCAACTCGCTTGGTAACGAGAACAAAACAAAATGCTACAGCTAATACTTAGGAGCCAATTTTTCAGCTTGAAAACTCCTGAACCAAACTTTGTTTCCAATTTATTTACAAACCAATTAATTTTTGCGTATGTTAACAATCAAGTACAACAATTTGTTAGTTAAAAAACACAGTGTATGAGGTAACACTTTGCAACATAAAATGATAACGTAGTGAATTTCCCTCACTCTGTTAAGTAACTTTATTGAAAGTGCAGAAATCACCCATTCTCGTGAACTCAGTATTTGCAAACTTGCTTACTCATGTGAAAATAATTGTAACGATTATTCAACACTTGCAAGTAAAATGAGTATATTTGAACCATTTTATTACCCCCCTCCTCTTTTTAAGTGGTACAGTATACAGAAAATTGCAATTTTATCAAATGATTCTTGATTAGATGATTACCATCACAATAATGGTACAATGAAACCACATTCATACAAACCCTGTTAACACAAATAAAGTGGTTTTATTTTCCTGTGGAGTGAGATGAGAAATTAAATATGAGTTCAGTGGTTAAAAGAAGTCATGGTGGTGATACGAATGTTTGTACTACGGGGATAAACAGCAAGAAAAAAAATTTTTGCAGAATTGTTCAACTATTTGCAAGCATCTGTTAATACAAACCTCATTACAAGAAACTGTAAAAATTTAAGTCCCTTCACGTTTGTTTTAAAGAGCTTTGACTGTATTTTAAAAAATTAATTTATGAAAATCAAAGAAACCATAAAGAAAACGTTATAAAACTTTTTTAATTCCATTCAATTAGACACACCTGCAGACAACAGATATTACATTTCAGCTATAACATAGGTGCTGATGCATGTCGATAAACACACGTAGGGAGCACGACAGTAAACATTTCCTATCCCATGCACTGGGTGATCGCTTATGATAGTGGAAGGAAACTTAATTCTTTCTAGAGCATTTCAACTAGAAGAGGACATTAAGTCATTTGAATGTGGTCAATTTTTATTGACGTTGTTGAAAGGTTACAAATCAACAGCACACTTGCCACATCATTCCACAATTAAATTTATGACCAGAGATTACATAGTTCAGTAAAAATACAGTTCACACAACGATTCCTAATGGCTAAACGGAATTGATTTGACACACCCTTATGGCCTCCTACACCAAAGGGAGAGAATTTATATACATGAATTTAAAAAAGTTTAAATGTCTGAGAAAGAGGTTAACAAAAAGGTGAAGGATACAGGTGCGGCCAGTGAAGGTTACATTGCCACACTCATATTATATTTTGTTTTTAGAGTTCTCGCAGCGACCTGCCTCGACGACGTCTTGGCTTGAGACCCGAGAATACACTCAATGTTCAGGCTGGCAGAGTCACTGAGTGTAGACGAAGAGGCTGAGAGGAAGGGGAGATAGCTACAAGAGAAGACGTGACACGTCATCTACTGAAAAGCATCGCCTCCCTTTTGCACCCAGTGAACATACTGTAACTTCATATGCGTTGTCAGAACCGTATTAAAAATATTTCTCTCCATCCTCTTCCTCCAGAAAGAAACCAATATGTAATTCTACTAAAATATGCATAAATTAAGCATCTGAGAACATAACATTGTTTTCCCCATATGTGCTAGTCCCAGTATTTGTTATTTTATGTTCGCGGGATTTTAAAGATTTTAATCCTCGTGAATACTGTGGATACACTCTACAAGTCTTGCGTTGGAATTTGTTTTCTGAAAAAGACAGCCTCACAATAAAAGTTGTCAGCATACATGTTCAGCCAAAGGGAGCATCAATGTTTACTTCCATTCATTTTATAACAACCACCTGCAAGTTATAGGTTTAAAAAATACAGCTTTATGACAAATTCACTGGCAGTTACAAGTTTTTTCCAAACTCTAAAAATTTCCTGATTATTCTAAGTTTTCCAAGTCTATGCCCACAACCCACCCTGAAGAGAAGAGTTGCTAATGCATGAGTACAAATTTGTCCTCTTCCAGAAGAGCATTATATCTTGTCTCTTTATAAATCGTCAACTTAACAACACAAAATAAAAGCAGCACAGTACACACAATAAATACTAGATACTAATAATAATTGATAATAAGTAGACTCACCTGCAGAGAACAGGATCCCACTCCAGCGTGTTTATGTTCATTAACATAGTTCGTGAAGCATTAGTCACGTCAGTGACGTGCAAGCCCCCGTTCCTGCCCCCTGTCAAATTCTGGAACACAGGACAGGACGCCACGCAATAAGAACACACTCAAGCGCCATCAACACACTCCAATGACGTACGACGTACGCAGCAGCGCACTCACCCACACCAGCCAAGAGTCAACAGTACCGAAGAGACAACGCTTCTCTCTGATAGCCTTGCGCACTGCGGGCACGTTGTCGATCAGCCACCTCATCTTTAGAGCACTGAAGTACGGGCTGATGGGTAGACCGCACAGCGGCATCAGAGAGTTCTTGCTATTGTTCGGTACCTTCGCCAAGATCAGGTCGACCGTCGACGCTGTCCTGATATCCGACCATACTGTGGGAATATGGTAGAAAAATGTGGTTAGAAAATTGAACATTCAATTTAAACAGAATCATAATTGACACTTCTGTGGGTTCATTAAGTACGATATATGTAAGAGTTTTAAAAGAGAATTTTCAAGGAAAACCAAAATTAATTTGTTTGAATAATATAGACCGTAGTTTCAACTCTGGCATCTTGACATAACAATTCCTCAACCCATTTCAAGATATGACAGTTGTTAATGCCTCTGCAGCAGGTGTAACACCCACTGAGTTATGTCAATATACGTCACCAAAACAATGGATGAAGTCACCCGTTGCTAATCCCATACAAAATTGCCAGACAAAGGGAAATATAACTGTTATCAAATTTTCTTCATTCAGGCTGCCAGATCAGTTTTGAGTACAGTATTAAGTCTTTAGGTTATGTTCTGAAAATTCAAAATTATGTTTGCTATAAGTACGACTTAAATATCTGCACTTTGAAAGCACAAATAGAAAATCGGCCTTCTGTATGGGTGGAAGAAGATGTACAAGGAAAAGTTAAATTCAAAAGTTAGTAAAAAGGAATCACTGGCATTATAGTAAATGAATGACTATGTACGTAATTTTTTCTTGGTGTAATCAATGTTAGAGGCACATGCCCTGAAAACAGTCCAGCTGCAACCAATGTTTGTCTTAAACTGAAATAAGGCATCTAGTTATGAAAGAAATATGGCACAGACCGTTCTGACTAACCCACCCACCTTTGCCTCTCTCTAACCACTGTGAACTTACTCTAAAATCACTTTAATCTCCACTTACCACGAAAAATAATTAATTACAGCTACAAATTAAATGAAAATGTAATTTTACCACCAGCACAAAAATCCTTCAAAGTAAAAAAAATTAACTATCCAATTACCTCTCTTTAACCTAGAAACTTGTATCATTTATCAATAATCACAAGTAAAAAATTAGAGGTTTTAATTTTTTTTTTATTAAAACAAAAATCTGTTTAATAGAAACTTCACTACTACAGACTGCTAATAGTTACGTCCTCTCAACATTGTGTTACAGAATTACCACAGTATTTTATTTTTCAGGTTTACAGATGGACTTTTTTCTTATTCATGGCTACCTCGCTTCACCTTGACATCTCGACAATAGAAAATAGTGCCAAGAACATTGGCTATGAAAATAATCCTGACAATCATAAAAATGGAACTTTGTAAACCTTTAATAATGGGAAAGAAAAACAAGAAGTTACCAGCATAACTGATAAGTCTACTTTCCTGAAAGTAGGTGAAAATTAATGCTGAAGGTTAATATCTTTTACGTACATCTATGGATATTGAATAGTAACATTAATTAATTAAGACATATGATAAACAAAATATACAAAAATAAGTCATCTTAGTAAACAATATACCCATATCCAGTTTGATTAAAAGAAGAAAAAATTTTCTGAGATGTCTTTTATTAATACTATGCTAAAAATATAAAAATGGTCACCATTTTGAAAATATAAACACACTATGAATGAAATACACGAAGTTAAGTCAGCTTTGTATGTAGTATTTATGTCCTAAGTTTGATGAAATCCGAAAATATGGTTCCTTAGATATCTGGCTTGGTCTAAAAATGTAAAAATGGTCGCCATTTTGAAAATATGAAAAGGACGTAAAAGAAATATACAAAAGTCAAGTCAGGTTGCTAAGTACTATATGTGTACAAAGTTTTATAAAATTCGGTCCACTGGTTGAAAAGTTTTTAGGGGAACACACACAGATACACATACATACACACAGACAGAAAGGTGATCTCATAGTCTACTTTTTCCTTCAGAAAGTAAGCTAATAAACAGTACAGAGATTTCATTCAGTTACTACAAAAAAAAGAATTATATCTGACAAATTTTACATATCAAGTTCAGTAATATTGTCTTTGAAAGTTTATTGCAATGGGGGTACATGAATTAGTGAAATGTGGACATAAGACATATGCAGTTGCAGTGCTATGACATTTCAGAAAAATCACAAGGAAACAAAAATAAATCTGAATCAAGTGTAGCCAACACAAATATATAAATAACAAAGCCTGAAAAATTCCTGAGGAATTGTGACAGAAAACATAAAATACAAAATGTTTTGAATTTTTTGTGATCTGTCACAATTCCTCTTGGGATTTCTAAGGTTTTGTTGGTTATGTGTGTGTTAACTACAACTAACTGGGCTTGTTTTTCTGCAACTGTGTATGTCCACAATATTTCACCAAGTTCAATAATACTCTACTCCAGTCTCCAATACAAGTGTGCCAATCACATAATAACGTCACAATGACTGCATCTCTGACCGACAAGTAGTGCACATGTGTACAGTGTCAAGACTGCGCGAGCCACCGGCCCAGGCAGACACGAGCCACGAGACGACAAAAGAGAATGAGTTCTGTGACTCACCAATGGCATTGTAGAGGGGCTCTCCAGTGAGGCTGTCCCACACGACTGTGGTCTCGCGCTGGTTGGTCAGGCCGATGGCGGATATGTTCTTGTGCTCGAGGGAAGAGACAGCCCACGCGATACTCTCCTTCACTGCTCCAATCAGCTCCATGGGGTCCTGCTCCACCCAGCCCTCGCGGGGACATCTCTGGTTAATGTTGATGGTGTGGCTTGCCAACTCTTTCATCGACTCCGCTCCATACACCTGTAAGAAGTGACCCCATTGCAGTTTGCAACACAACCACACACTAACATATTTATCACTTCACAATATATCACTGAATAACAACAGCAAATCCAAATCACTTTCACCACAGATTTTCACAGTGGCAAACTCACTAATGACACATTGTAAAAAATTTAAAATTCTTGTAAATGCAAAAAATATCAATCAGATTTAAGATAGTTGTTAACGACTACAAAAAACAGGAAATCCTAGTAATAAGGAGTCGGGGAGGGGAACAGGGCAGTTTAGGTACTGTCCCTTATTTATGTCTTAGAAAAAAGTAACGGGTGCGTGCAACTTGTATTAATATCTGCTTCTGGGTCGTATATATGTATATCAAAGGGACATTCAGGAAGGTTTCACACACGTATTTGTATACTTTTAAATGAAGAGTGTTTAATTAAATGTATAATGTTTAGTTAAATGTTTGCAAATCAGTGACAATGCTATTCAGTGTTATATTTCCACATAGAAAACACCAATAAACTTAAACTTAGACTTTGGTGTTAAAATATACCAATAAATCAGACACATATGTGTAAGATGAAAGAAGCGAACACCCAGTGTGATACAATCTGCCACTCTGGATTGGATACAGAAGGAAGGTGACCTTTTTACAGTGGAGGAGGATGTTGCAATACAAACAGTTCTTAAATTATTGGAGAATTATGTAATATTACACATAAGCTGCTCATCACCTCCAAAAATACAAATTGAGAAAGAAATATGGGAGAGGGTTGGGGCAAGAATCCTTGACAGAAAATTTAATGTGTACTTGATGGTCTCCTAGCTTGAAATTAAAAATACTTCAACAATAATGTCTCAAACAAGCAAGGGGCACCACGGAGGAATACAAATTAGGCTATATCAATACATTTTTTTTCAAAATATCTCCGATTATTTAATAAAAATCTGAAGATAATTTAGCAGTAAAAGCATGTACAACTCCGCAAATTGCATCTGCTGTAATATGACTGACAGTTTATAGTTATTCTATTGCAAAGATGATGATCAATATTTGACACATTTTTTAAATTGGAAAGCACCAGTTATTGACAGAAAGTAAGAGTTGAACAGAACTGTTGTTTCAGATAGTTTAGATATTAATTTATTATTAAATGTAAATGTAACAAGGTCAGTATTGTTAGGCTTAGGAGTTTTACCAGTTTGGGTTTTAATTATTTGCCAGGTTGTTTTTATTTTATTAGATGATCATTGTATTGCATTTTGAAAACAAAGCATTTTGGTTTTTGTGATAACTTTTTATTTTAAATTTTACAATATTGTGTATATTATTAAAGTTCCCTTTCTAATGCTACTTATACTGTTAATTACTACAATAGAGTAGAATTCTGTTAGTAAATTTCTGAAAATTATGTGAAGAAAAAACTCATTAAAAAGGAAAACTATCAGTACTCAAGGACAATAGTTTTCTTGTTTTCTAGTTAAATAAGCAGGAAATCCTATCGTTGTGGCATCAGGAAACCACTGTTGTCTAGTTCACAATCAAATTAGATATTTAAATAAATAAATAATACAGTACACATTACCACAAAGCGGGCTAGCTCTGTTCCTTGGTCGATAACACCAATGAGAGGTTCTGGTTTCTTCAATGTTGCTGGCATCTTATCTGCAACAAGCAAACATTACATCATTTAGGCCTACAATTATTTGTTCAATTCTATAAAGCAAAACTATAAGATATTCATATGAATTATTGATGTGAAACAGTCACTAAAACTACAAGTAGAAAATATTCGGATGTGGAATTACTGTATTTTGCACTGAAATTCCTTTTTAAAACCATGTCTGAATAAATTTAGTGTAATATTTATTTTGTGAGTTTTATATTTATTAAAATAAAAATAATATCTTAAAAATTAGGTTTTAACTACTATTTTACTACATGTTTGAGAAAATCTGATAATTAAATGTTTAAATAAAAACATTTTCTAATTAAACTTCATAAAATCTAAAAGAATCATGTAATACATACCTATTGACCTTATGAAAAAACTATATTGAAATTATATTTCAGAGTATGGTATTTGATTAGGACACAGATTGTAACAAAGCCTGAAAAAAATCTAAATACTAAAGGAAATCACATGAAACTTAAGAAAAATTAGAAAACTAAATAAATAAATGTAAAAAATGGCACTGTTTTATTAAACTACTAACACGAGTTTACTCTCATTAGACAATAACATAAATACTAAATGATAACATACAAGTATTTCTATATTGCTGTATGAATCCATAACACTTGTAGAGATAGGGACAACAGTTTTCTCATGTGAACCTCTTGCAGCACACACAGCAAAGTAGCAAAATAAAACATTTGCCTAAATTTGTTAAAACAATCTCATCCTCTTAACACAGGGGTGGCTCAAGGAAAACTTTACATCTGTCATCATTCTTACCTCCAAGCCCAGGACTAATGAATAATATTTATCACCTAATTCTAGAAAATATATTTTATAGCTGTACAAATTAAATATGTTTTTACTTATACATATTCCATTAATTTTTTCTGTTAGCCGTGTGTTTGTTCAAAGAACTGAAATTTCTTTAGAAGCCGCCCCTGATGGAACGGAGTTGCAAGACTTCTGAACTTGCAATCGGGAGGACACGCGATCAATTACCAGCTCTGGCCATTCTGATATGGTTTCTCCACGGTTTCTTAATACAGCCTACGGCTAATTTATCTCCCAGTTCGTTCTTGTGTAGATGTGTTTTCCTGTCCATAATAACCCAGCTGTCTGTGAGACGTAAAGTAACTTGCTCAACATTACTTTAAATATATGATTATAAATCAATAATTATTGTTCTACCAATTTAAAAAAAATGGTACGGGAAAACATATGCACAAGCCATTCATGTGATCAGCGACTACAATACAATAGAATATCAGTTTCTGAAAGAAGATAAATATGCAAAGAAAAAATAATTTTAATGAGATAAGCACAAACTCATAGACATTCACAAGACAGTGCAAAAAAATAGATGGGAGACTTACTGTCAAACTTCCCCGTGCACACACACTTTAACAATTGAAACACTGAAGTCAATGTCTGTGAGATAAGCAGCCGAGACACACCTCCGCCAGAGAAGTTATCTTATCTTGAATACACAGTCTGCCACATTTAATTCACCTGTCATGTGCACTTATCACTATCACACATTTGCGTTGTAACTGTGTATACGTGCTTTACGACGAACTGAGAACATTTAAAACTAAACTTTGGAAAAAAACTCTATTTGAGCATAGAATTTTTCATCTCTAAGGGTGCTGCCTAACTGCGCATTAGAGGCTCAGAAGTGATGGAGTTACAAGAATGACTTTGAAGAACACATCAGATGCTGCATCACCACGAGCCAAGTGCTGGACTAGAGTGCAAGAGTCCCACCAATCCAGCTTTACTATGGGACTTTGAGTGACAACCATATAATCTTATTGGTGGAACGTCTGTAGCAAAGTTATGTGGACGTTACTATGCAGTTTCAAACAGAGCCGGTTAGTAAATTATTAAGTATGACAGTTTAAAAAGGTAGTTTTTACCAATGTTTAAAGGCTTAGAAACTAGTGTATTTAATAAGCATGATGAATTAACGACATTCCATCCTTGTCCAAAATGTGTTTTCTTTTTGTACATTGGTACAACAGGCACATGTGGAACAGAACCATTGTAATACCATATTTACGAACATACTGCAACACAACTGAAACATGTCAAAGGCGGTATCCTTAATGGTTGTATTACTAGTATGGTTGGCAGTAAATTATTAAATGTACGTTCACATTTTTTTAAAGTAAAATAATCCTGAATTACTATCAAATGAAATAGATATATTATCTTCATATTTTAAATAATTTATAAATATTTCACAGCGACATATTTAGGTTCCTACTGACTGTACAATTTATCTTGGTTCACAGAATCAAAAAATAATATGGCTAATAACGATTGAATCTTCCCATTTGCGCGAACACTGTCTTGCGCAATACAGTTCAGATTTCATTGCAATATCTTGCGAATTATGTTATTCAGTAAACAAGGATTGTAAAAGTATCAGCAATTATTTATTGTTGCCAGATTATCTCAAGTAAATAATGTGAATTTTTATTTTATCAACTACTAGTTTTGTATTTCCAGTCCCAAACAGCAAATCTTATCTCCATGGTGTGAATTAATACCTTTATTTTTGTTGTAATTTTATAAAAATAAATTTTAAGATACATTAAGATTGTATTCTTTCCCATCAAAATACAGTACGTACTGTACATTGATATATGAAGGTGGACGAAGCAACAAGTGTTTACACTTAGTCATTAATAATAGTTTCTATCTTGTAGGTAGGACAAGATTTGAATGTTAACCAAGTATTTTCTACGGAGAAATCATTAGAATAAGAATGAATAGTTCGTATACTTGCTCTTTAACATGAAATGTAAAGTACAAAACAAATGAAACTACAGTACAATGTTTGTTTTTGTTTCTTGCCAGATATTCCCGCATTCATTCACATATTCCAGAAAATTAAAAACTATTGCCACAATATCAGAATCAACCTTTGTGTAAAATTATAATTTTTTTATAACTGGACTAAAAATGGTGTAAGAGGCAAAGTCTAAAAACTCAGGTTTCTAACAAGCATCTGAATTTTTAAAATTATAGAAGTGTAACTTCAACTTTGTGATCTTTTTGCAGAAAAACATACTCTGAATAGGTTAAGCGGTTTGGGATAAAATATAATGTATGTGACACGTTACAACACCATCCATGCACCAGGCGAGGACTTCTATTAAGCAGATGTGTACATTGCCAATATTACAAAATGTACATGACAACAACAGGCCAGCATTAATGTTGACAATACATTAACTAATTATAATTAACGACAGCAAATTATAATACATTAACATCTAAATTGCAGAATTTCATTTGTGTTTGTATTAGCAAAATAAACTTGCATAAAAAATTTATTCAGGGAATACTACTACTACTACTACTACTTTTTAAAAAGAAAAAAAAAACCCACTTCAAATTACTAAAAACCACTGACTGGAATGTCAAGCTATTTTTAACTGCAGTGTTTCATAATATTCATAACACTTGAAACTAATTATTCTAAATATATTTTTTACGATATACACAAATTACTTAAATCTGATTTTATATGTATATATATATATATATATTATATGCACCTGTTTTCTTCTGATATTTAATTAATAATCAGCAAAAAATTTATATCGGAGCAATACTGAAACATTCTAAGCAAAACTTTTTATTTTTATATATTTATTTAGCATCCAATTTCTCATATCACTACACACAATCTTTTTTTATAATACAATTGCAACAAGCATATCACAGTTAAGAAGACAGGCTGAAAAAATTTGCATTTGATTTTACATTTAAGCAATAGATATAAATTTTAAAATAGACTGAAATAGAAGTATTTATTATAAAGTGTCTGTACTCATTAATAATTTTAAAAGGTTAGTTCCCACATCCTAAGTGTAAGTAAGTTTACAAGTTTACTGAGAACAGTCACTGGACAGCAAAATTACAGGCACAAACACATTCTACAAACTATGCTTTTCAAACCCAGGAAAAAAAAAAAAGATTAAAGCAATATCACATGAATGGCAGATTTCAAAAATATATTTGTCCTGACGTATACTATTACAGTAGTATAATTATATAGTATTATATAGTATAATTATATAGTATTATATATTATTATTATATAGTATAATAGTAGTATAGCAAGTATAATCTACAAAAACTAATCTTATTGCTGACAAACACTAATCAGAATCTGTACAACTATTACGTTATGTACGTGCAATAGAGGTACATGTCGAAGGTGATACTGTATCTGTTAGATAAGCAACCAATGAATTAACTGACCAAATAAAAGGTTTGGTAAATAAAATAACTCCTGCATGGTTTCACACTTTAATTAAATGTTCTCTGTTTCTTTTAACAACTTCCTTACCTGACAGTCACAATTTCTTCATGATAAAGTACACTTTCATTCCAATCTTAATCATTTATTATAAATCACATTTCACAGAAAAATTTGTACATTACACGAGCATACACATGCCCCCATATACAGCACATAAATTAAAATTCTCTATACTGCATCACAAAACTATTTGGTAACCAGAAGCTGATATAACACATGCTCTACATACCGTAAAATGGGGTGAGTAGGGACGCTGGGGAGAATAGGGACAAAATTTCAAATCAAAAGTTCCAGTACGCAGTTTTAAATCAGAGTTTTTCCTAAAGGTTGGCAGTTAATGATTTAACAAAGAGTTATTGTACTGAAATATAATTTAATTTACAATAAAGTTCTAAGCTAGAAATCTGTTTCAAATTTTGTCCCTATTCGCCCCAGTGTCCCTATTCACCCCATTTTACGGTACAAAGTAAGTAACCAACAACAAACTAGATATATTATGATAAGACAAGTCTGGAACAGTGAACTTAGCTTATTAAGATAACAAGACCAGGGGAAATTAACTGAAAGGTTTATTGTAAACTGGGGTCACTTTGTGACTGTTGGTGTGATTTTATAGCACAGAAAATACTTGTTATGTTGCTGGTAAGCCTAAAAGAAGAAATTGAGGATTTGTTTGGAGGATTAAATAAAATATTTTAAATACTGAACGATAGTGTTATCTGATCAGCATAATCCAAAAAAAGGACACACACTAGTTCCAGGAAAAGTAAAAGAAGACACTTAAAAATAATAAGAAACTACACTACAAAATATGACAAAATACATTTCAGAACAGAAATATATAAATTTGTTTATTACCATATATATAAGTAAAAAATTTAAAATTGATCAATATGGTATAAATATTGTTTCTGAAATTAATTTCTATATACATTGCATTTACATTTTGGCATTCAAAAATATCTGGCACATTAAACTAAACGAGAAAACCTTTCTCTTGACTTTGTATAAGGCGATAAAAAGAGGACATGTTCTGGTAAAAGACGACGTCTGACCCTACTCAACAAGAGATTTTACTTCTTTACAAAACTGCCCGGAGCAAACACTTTGAATGACACTGACAATCACAAAGTAACCCTTGGGCATACAACTACACTGAATCATCAATCTCGGTTACAAGGCCTCACAGAAATACAGAGAAGAAAACACAGTGATGTTCACCCCCACATCTGCCTGCTTATTTTGTTAAATGACAGTATATGAATGCCTGTATGTACACAGAAGGCTTACATTATGTGGATATTTAAGGCCCTTCAAAAATAAACCTAATGTTATAAGTTGGCTCTTGAACCATGGAATATGCTCTCCTCGGTCACCTTCTCCAGATCCAGCATGTATCTCTACCCGAGGTTGGCAGCAGTGACGCTAAACTGAGCTCTTTACAAGATTGACTCGTCAATAGTAGTAGTAGTAATAATATAATTAATAATAATAATAATAATGTGACAGATTTGAACTCTTAAAGTTAAGGTGAAATACAAACACTGTATTTATGCTGCATTGTTTACATTACCAGGGTGACCACTCGTAATAAAGAGAATTCCCTGTATTTTACCTGTTTTCTCTGACTGAAAACCAAAAAATTTCCTGATTTTCACAGGCATGAAAATTACTTTTTGGCAATTTATTCCCAGTATTTTTCAAAATGTAAAGATTTTTTCCAAATATATAAGATATGAAGTCTTTCTAACACTGTCATGTTGCCCAGCTACTAGTAAACTTGACAAAAATTCAGCACAAATAACAATGAACTTGACCACAAAGTATATGAGGGTAAATTTCTGGAAAAAGAGAATGCAATTATGCTCTCAAAAATCCATTATTTTCCATCCTACGACTTTTACGGAAGCATGAACATTCACTGAAATTTCTCAGATGGTCTAAAATTCCCCTGAAATTTCCCTTATATTTCCAGGTGGACATAATTTCCCTGATAGTTAGTATAGTTGCTTGTTTACTGGCGAACGAGAAGCACGCGAGCTGTGATCTGAACTTCTGTACATTAGCGAACATGACAGAGTGGAGTAATAAACTGACTTTGACATTTTTACATGCGATTCATTTTGACTTCAACATTAATATTCGTCGACACGTTCGGCGAATGTGTAGATGCGTACATTCGTCCACATAATGATTCGCCAAACACATTCGTCGACACGTTCGGCGATAGTGTAGAGGCGCCATGAGGTATTGTAATGGTAGGACAGTAAATAACGTACAGTCTTCCTTTAGTCAGAATATTGTTTCGTCCCGTATCTTAAACTAGTCCAGGAATGCACCCGTGTCTCGCGGCCACGTGTTGTGTCCAGTAACTGATTTCGGCGCAAAAATTCTTTAAAGTACGTTTTTTCGGTTAACATTTGTTTGAATCGAAGGTAAAGCACCAGAAGATGTAATATAGATAGGCTATGAGGGAGGGAGACAGATATTGTGTGAATATATTCCAGTATATTTGGCACTCGTACTATTAACGCAATTAACCACATTCTTGTCTTCAGACAGACGCTACTCCTATGGTCGAAATCTCACGTTGTATTGGAAGTAGCTGTAATGATTACAATGTATGCGATATAAATTATTTCTTTACGAACTGCGAATTACTATTAATCTAACGAATTCATATCAGTGGGGCATGTGAACAGTTTATGTTAAAATAAAATAAAGTGTGATCAGATACATATTTTGAAGTGCAATGTTACACAAATTACAATTAATCAATTGAAAAAATGTAAAATATAATATTTTAGCACTAAAACTTATGAAGAAGTACACCTCCTGGACTTGGTTACGAGGCTGCGAGGAAACAGCGCGCACCATAAGCCCTGCACTGCAATCTAAGGTTGGGATGCTACTTTTATTATAGTGGTAGTAATGCTACCGCGAAAAAGTACTTTCAAATTATGTTTTCATATTAAAATGTCAAAAAACTACGTGATATTCATTAAAAACCAAAACTTTGTACATTGTCTTATAAATGTCTTTACTTTATTCTAATTATTTCGGTTTGGTAAAATCATTACTTCATAATTATTCGGTTTGGTAAAATCATTACTTCATCATTATTCGGGTTTGGTAAAATCATTACTTCATCATTATTCGGGTTTGGTAAAATCATTACTTCATCATTATTCGGGTTTGGTAAAATCATTACTTCATCATTATTCGGGTTTGGTAAAATCATTACTTCATCATTATTCGGGTTTGGTAAAATCAATAACTTCATCATTATTCGGTTTGGTAAAATCATTACTTCATCATTATTCGGGTTTGGTAAAATCATCATTATTCGGGTTTGGTAAAATCATTACTTCATCATTATTCGGTTTGGTAAAATCATTATTTCATCATTATTCGGGTTTGGTAAAATCATTACTTCATCATTATTCGAATGGGGCACGTCAATGGTTTTCTGCTTCTATCTTCGGAACACTTGACTGTGATTAATGTTATACAACAGCACGTCTAACAATCATTATTCGGGTTTGGTAAAATCATTACTTCATCATTATTCGGTTTGGTAAAATCATTATTTCATAATTATTCGAGTTTGGTAAAATCATTACTTCATCATTATTCGAATGGGGCACGTCAATGGTTTTCTGCTTCTATCTTCGGAACACTTGACTGTGATTAATGTTATACAACAGCACGTCTAACAAGCGTGGAAGATTAATAATTAGGATCATCATGTCAGAAATTGCACAGAGGTAGCCCTTATCGAGAAAATCCCATGTCAAATTGTTGCATTAATTGTAACGTCTGAAACATATGCAGGCATTGCAACTGCCTTGCAAGGCGTGCAACCTAACTAACAGGCGGGATTCAGTCATGTGGTTTATCATATTTTAAGGGAGTTCAAGTGCGATAAAACCATAATTTAATATTTTCATAAAATATCGTTAGTTTTGTAGACGATACTAATGAGTGTAGTTTCCTCTTATGAAACAATTTAAGCTCTCGTAGTTTTCTCATAACTCGGTGTCAAAGTCTAAATTTGCTTGTTACACTGCCATGCAAATAGTGAAAACCAATCCACCTACTTAATTAAATAATTCAGTGTGAATTTGCATCCCATGAGCTATGCAATAAAACCTTTGATAACCCACAATGCCATATTTTGAATTTTAAAAAAAAGTCACAGAAGTATTAAAACACTTTCAAAAAATTCAACATTTTTCTAAATATAAAATAGTTCGCGAGATTTTTCTTAATGTTTTATTAGCCTACACAGCCCATAGCATGTTATTTCAGTGTGAATTATTTCACTTACGTAAGTTAACTGGTTTCACAATTTGCATGGCAGCAGAACATGCACAGATTTTGACTTAAAATTGTTTTGTAAGAGGAAATTGCACTCACAAGTATCGTGTACAAAACAAACACTATTTCATATAAATATATAATTATGATTTTATCGCACTTGAACGCCATTAAGAAACTGTTACGCGGATGGATTTAAAATGTATAAAAGGAGTTGCTTAGTATAGACCTGAAAAACTCGTGTTTTCTTTTAGGAACAAGCTAGTCTTCAAATAACTGTAGCGTCGTGTCACACGACTGACTCGACTTATTTAGCACCTCCTGGAGGGTCACGAGCCAATAATAAAGAAGCTGGTAAACGCAGGTCCAATCACGTGGTATCACTGTCAGCCAGCAGCCAATGAACAGTCACTATATTTGAGTACACATATATTATTGGAGGCTAACCTACATGTCGGTGAACTCGTCAATTATTCCCGTCTCTAAGATAAAGTAATACTGCTTGTATTTCTATTGTTTTATGTATTCTGTAACGGAATATTCACGTGATGTTGCCTGTTTTAGTTGTTTTCAATTTCACGAAAGGCATATAAAAAAACTCAGTTGAAAGATGGAACCCATCAGTGCGACACCAAACATTTATCAAAATGCAACTCGTGCACGGATGAAGCTGAATTACGTAGCACAGTAGTTACAGAACAAACATGACTGAAGATGTACACACCACCCCACGACCTGCGTGTTAGGCTCAGAGGTGACGGAGCTAAAAGGGCGACATTGGAGCGCGCATCAAATGCCACATCGCCACAATAAGCCTAGCGCTGAACTAGCACGCTAGGTTCTCGCCGAACTAAGGGAGCTGATCAAGAGCTGACCACATAATTTTATTGGTGGAAGGTATGAAGCAAGGTACAGTGCACATCTCAATCTGAGATTCACATACATCCGGTCAGTACATTTTGAACAACGCCAGTCTGAATAGGCCTTTTTTAAAAGCTACGATGGAGGGCTTAGAAACCGTGTTTGTAATGAGCATGGTGTTTTAACAGTGATCTTCCGACCTTGTCCGAAGAGTATTTTCGTTTCGTACGTTGGCACAATTGGTGTATGTGGAATATTTTTGTAAAAAAAAAATGTTCACGTACACAATGAAACACAATTTAAGTTTGTGGTAGGTGGCTCCCTTCAGGGTGTTCAATTTTGATAAAGTAATTTTTTATTTGTATGAAATATTGTTAGTTTTGTAGATGATACTTGCGAGTAGTTTCCATTTACAAAAAAAAAAAAAAAGTTACCATAGTTATCTCACAACGGTGTGTCAAAGTCAAGATCTGCATATTGCGCTGCCATGCAAATAGTGAAATCCAATGGATTTACTTAAGCGAAATAATTTACAGATAAAGAACATTCCATGAACTATGTAAAAAAAACACATAAAAAACTTTTAGTTAGCAATATTGTTGTTATAAAAAATTGCTGGATTTACACATTATTTTACGTAATTTAAATTTTTAAAATTCTAAATACTACATATTTTGGATTTCTGAAATGTTTTATTATGCAATCCATCGCAATGGTATGTTATTACACTGTGAATTATTTCACTTAAGTCAAATAGTTTTCATTACTTTCATGACAGCATAACATGCACATTTTGACATTGACGCGCTGATACGAGTAAACTATGCGAACTAAAATTTGTTTGTAAAAGGAAACTGTACTCACAACTATCGTCTACAAAACTAACAATATTTGATAACTACAGGAAATAATAATTTTATTGCAATTGAACGCCGTTAAGGTGGCCGTCTGACGAGGACATAGCGCGGTGTGCAGAGCTAACACTGTTGCCAGATTATTATAAAACTGCTCATTACACATGAGTGATGTCTGCTTAGGAAAAGCATTTGAAGTAGGCTACATGTTTGCACACCCATTTCAAGTTCACAACTAAGCATTAAAGCATATTTTCTAGCGAAAGAAAACTGGCGTTCTTGCAGTCCTTTTAAATTATAAAATCGTGGTACAGAAAATGTTATAAGGCATACGCGTACATAATTCACCTTTGCTATTAACATTACATCACAAAATTATATGTTCATCTCTTGAAGTCTCATAGAGGCATCAGGGGCGTCATTTAGGGGGTTAGGTGGGGGGGCAAACGCCCCCCTCCTAGATTTAGAATTGTATATGTATAAAATATATATTTTAAATTTTGTTACTTAAAGAATGCTAATTTAAGCACATAAAACTGAAGTTATATTATTAAAGTTTCTAATGTATATGTGCTTAATTGATAAAAAAGATGCAACAAGGTCACTGTCATCGAAAAAAAACAAAAAAACTCGCCCCCCTCCCCAACAAGAACAACCTGAAATGACGCCGCTGAAAGGCGTATTGTCGGTGAGGAGACTGTATGGCAGCTCAGTGACTTGCAACTCCGCCACATTTATAGGGGGTGTGATCCTGCCTAGGTTGCTCCTCGCACTCCTGGTGACCTCGATCAATGCACACTTACAGATATCACCACTGACGAAACTCGTTTCCCCTGCCGTTACTGCATCCGTACAGACTATTCACAGTAAAGTATGCACTTTTAGAAGCACTGGGTAATTTTTTTTTTTTTTCAGTAAATTTGTATGCATTTGATGATCACGGTTGCCACCTACCTGTTGTACCTGGAAATATCAGGGAAATTTCAGGGGACTTTTAGATTGTCTGAGAAATCACAGGGAAATTTTTAGTTTTTGCTTCGTTTACTTAGAGCTTCCATAAAAGTTGTGTGAATGAAAATAATAGCATTTTGAGAGCATTATTGTAGTTTGATTTCCCAGAAAGATAGTATCATGTAGGTGAGATAGTACATTGTTATTTGTTCTGAATTATTGACAAGTTGACTGGTGCCCAGAGGCCGGAGTGCCTCGCTGTCTTGTTCTTACAGCTTCCACATCAAGCCCTGGAAGGCGCACAATACGTTCACCCAGGTATAAGAATGGCCGGCACAACCACACACTTGTAGAGGCTCGCTGGTGACGTCAACACACAGACCGCCAGCCCACGGCGCCTTCTAATTCAGGCGCGCATGCCGTTAGCTAGAAGATGTGCGCGTTATAAACACTCTTGGTGGCGCCCACACCAGTAACTACATACTTGCCGTCGTGTTATTATTAGTACTCTGGCAGTAGTGTGGCAGGCGCGAATATATCCTGGCCGCCTACATGACTCGCCAATACTTCAGCTACACCAGCTAGCCAAGCCACTCGCAGTACAGCACTGAAACACGAGACCTAGATGCACATCAGTACGGGCGATACAAGGACGGCGCGGCGGTAGGGCGGGTCGTCCCCGTCCCCCTTACATATACAGGATGTTACTGAACAACACCGACAAACTACGGCAGGCGATTCCTTGTATAAAAAGTAACAAGCAGAAATTATATTGTGCAATTTTGGCCAAAACTTAAAAAGGCGTGGCACATAACTCAACGCTAAAAGCATTAATCTATAACTGTAGATTTCCTACAGCAAATTTGCAAAAATTAAACAATAATAATCCTAGACAAACATTTTAGCCAACGTTTTAAACAAAATAGTTTCCAGTGTTACGAAGATCTGAGGCACAATCTCTGACGCCGGAACCTCGTGTATTTAACTGCGGCGCAAGGGATCACGCGTAACGAATTAGTTATTCTGGATAAAAATTTACTCTTAAAGTTGACAAATACCATTATCTATGATTGTCATTGAGTATTTTATCCATATTGGGTTCGAAAAAAGCGTAAAAATCAATTGATGTTTTCAGCGTTTTTTTATCTACCACACACTCTTAATATTAAAAGAGTAATGAGTCTCTGACTATCAAAATTTCAAATCATATATCCCTAAATTATAGGGAACTAAACGACACAAAAAAATTAATATTTTCAGTATTTCTTAATGCTATTGGGACCTTCAAACCAACAGCAAATTCAACTTGATACCTTCGACCCATATGAAAATAATATGGGTGGCTACCCTCTAACTGCATACAACTATTTTACCGCTAGGATTTTCGAACATTTGAAGATGGTTTATTGAGAAATGAGGCCTGTGTAACAAAAAAGGTCCTGTTGTTGCAACTGTCTAGGACGTACAGTTTATGCTCAAAACACACTTGAATATTCGCGCAGACATACAGAGCCTACAGCATAGGCAATCCTGCGAACATCCATGTGATGTGTGCGGCGTATAGACGACGGTGGACATTCACAGTAAACAAGTACAATACTGTTAAAGACGCAGATCAGTTTGTTGCCAGCATTCTGCGTACATAGCATAGCAGTTGTGAACGAAAATGGTAGGTCCCAGGCAGCTGAAACACGTGTAAATAGTATTGTGTTCGTCGTGCTGATAATGAACCAATCACGAATAAATTCGAGAGGAAGTTCTAGCATTGAGTAATCTTTACTAAATGGTTCAAGTGGGAGTAATGATACCTGGAAGGAATATGTACATTCAAATTATATTTTACACCCGAAAACTACTTGATATTAAAAACCAAAACTTTGTACATTGTCTTATAAATTACTTTATTGTAATTATTTCAGTTTGGTAATATCATTGCTTCATCATTGTTCGAGTGTGGCACGACATTGGTTCTCTGCTTCTATCTTCGGAACACCTGACAACTAACATGCGGGCTTCAATAACGTGGTTTATCATCTTTTAAGATTTGTAACGTGGATGGAGTTAAAATGTGTAAAAGGCGCTTAGTACAGTAAAGCGGTCACACTTGATTGGCGTGGAAACTGCAGCATTAAAATTAAACCCACACGTTTACGGCAAGTTTTACAAAATCTCACATCCACGTAATCCCACTGACTACTGAACGTAATCGCTGATCGTTACAGTCGAATGAGTGTTACCTAATCACTACACAAAGCAAGCCGCTCATGCAGTGATGCAAACAAATTTACTAATGATGTTACAAAACGTGTCAGTTGGTATGCAGACATTCAATATTTATTGTCACTAGGTACAACTGCTCCAACAATTACATACATTTGCTACTGAATAATTAATAAATATAATCAACACTGTCGTTTGATTAAACAGTTACGGTGTAACTGTACAAGTACAGCCAAGGAGCAGATTACAGCAATCGTGTAAACACTGACAGAATATGAAACATGGGAAACCTCTGATAAACTAAGAGCAGTTAAAATTACACTGCGTGTGTGTATAAGTTATGACTAGGCACAGGGAAATTTCGTGGCTTCAATGACCAACATGTTAGGATCTACTATCCTATGTATACTGAAGGCCCGACCATGTCAACTAGCTGCCACTCAGAGGAACAGCAGACAATGGACGAATAGACGGGGCTTATGTATGCATAGTACAATTGATTCCAGCGTGCGGGTAGTTGAATTCGTGAAATTTTCCTAGCCCTAGTTATGACATGTCAATAATTTCACTAAAAAAACACTGGCAGTGAACCCATCTCCCAGTTTGTAATTTACGTATACTAATTCGGAACGCTTTCTGTCAATTACCTAATAGTTGGCTATTGATGTTACTAACCTGGAACTACTACGTACAAACATAATTAGCGTCACAGAGTAGTCATGTTACAGTGGAGTGTCAACTCTGTAATGTAGATTTAACATACGTAGAAACATTGGGCAATGCAGCTGCTGCACAGCAGAGATATGTGAGAACACAAACATTCATAGCAGTTGATCATCGCTTCCATGAGACCGGACGTGCACGCATAATCTCTAGACACGTCGTCGGTTGAATATCGAGGAAGAGATTTTGGACAGCGCGGCTGACAATCCACGTTACAGCACACGACTTATTGATGCAAGGTTAAGTGCATTACAGTGAACAACAGCACATCGCATCATAGCTTAAGAGTGCGTGGTATATAATTCAGTGCTAAAAGCATCAGTTCAGAATTGTAGGTTTCTCGAAGGCAATTTGCAAAAATTAAAACACAGCAATCCTAGACAATAGTTTTTGCCAAATTCCTGAGGAAAAATTTCCTCGATTAACGCATACCTGAAGAACAATCTCTGACGCCGAAATCTCGTACATTTAATTTCGACGCAAGAGATCACGCTTAACAAATGCATCATTCTGGGCAAATGTCTGCTCATAAAGTTGGCAAATTTAATTATCAAAGATGGCTGTTTTGCAGTTTTTTAATACTGACTATCAAATATTGTAGATCTAAATATATTGATATTTATCTACCACATCAAATATTGTAGATCTAAATATATTGATATTTATCTACCACGCCCTCTTATCCGGAACACACCAAGCACGTTGGCAGAACCTGACAATACTTTCTACGATATTGCCAGTTGTTTGACGACATCCCAGGTCGTCTCTTTAAACAAAGGTGTAACGTGTTATGTAACCAATTGCACTGTGCCAGTGGTTGTTGTAGGTAAGTACAGTACTGCTAATAAACTTACAATGTTGTGTTCGTATCTTTATTGCTGATACTATTTTACGGTTGTCACTCGGTGAATGTGTGATCATTGACTATACATACACTGAACAAATACCAACTGTACGAATGTGCAGAGCATTGCGCCTGTGTGGTAGACATACCGCATAGCACACGTTACACAGGTTGCATAGCGACAGGCGTTATTAACCCAGCCAAGTGGTAGGACCACTCGCCTTCCACCAAAGTGATCCAGGTCCAACCCCTGACCCCGGATGTTCGTATGTGGCAACCTTGCCAGACGATGTCGCTGGCCAGAGGGTTTTCTCGGGAATCTCCCGTTTCCCCTGACCCTCTCATTGTGGCGCTTCTCCATTTTAGGGCCTCATATCATGTCAACCTTCGAGGTACGCAGATAGTTTACAGGCTCCATATTTTCGTCATATTTTGTCGTTAGGAGTTACCTCCTAAAAGGTGTCGGTCTAATTAAGAATCACCCTGGGGCACCCAAAAATTTAGTGAAAAAATTGTTTTTAAATGTTTCTAAAAAGGTAATTAATGACCCTTAAAAATTATACACCGGATTTAACACTATCGGCATTATAATCATAATTATCTACAATACGCTATATGAAATTTGAAGTGCCTTAAAGTTTTATAGAAAAATTATAATTACAAAATTTTCCTAAATTTAATTTTAAAATATATTGAAATTATAAACACATATTTTTACGAATTACTTAAGATAATATGGAAGATAAGGTCCCTTCTCCCATGACTAGTAAAGTATTAAACTCGACAGTCAGAGCTGGAGCGAGACTGCAGCAGAAGCAATAATGTCGACAGAAGTGTAGGAGTTTCCTCGTGACGTCATATGTAGAGGTGACCCCCCCAAGGACGGGGACGACGACAATCAGTCATGTGCAGAGCGACAAGTGTGTAGACACTACCTGAGGGACAGAGTTTACAATAGCATCAGTACACAAGGCTCATATATCCACTATACCTGCGAGCAAACAACTGCTCACGAGACATACCCGCTCAGACGTGACGGTCTAATATACTACACTGTTACCTAACTTGTATCAACAACACGGACATACCTAGATATATGGCCCGACGAGGAACCAAGAGGCGCCCAACGAATATATAGGAACTATATGTCTTTCAACACTTTGTGTGATTCCTATAGAGACTGAATGGCGATGTTGATGTCAATTTGGTACATTAATTTATCTATTAGAATAACTTGACCATATATCGTGATATACCTTAATACCGTGATATAGGCCTACATTAATTTAGTGATATACCTTAATATCGTGATATACCTTAATATCGTGATATATCTTAAGGGTGTTCAAGTACGATAAAATCGTAATATTATAATTTATTTATGAAATAGTGTTAGTTTTGTAGACAATACTTGTGAGTACAATAATACAATTTTATCTTTCATAGTTTTCTGATAACGGCGTGACGAAGTCAAAATGTGCATGTTCTGCTGCCATGCAAATAGTGAAAACCAACTGGCTGACGTACGTGAAATAATTCACATTGAAATAACATACTATGGGCTATGTAATAAAATATTTGAAAAAATCCCACGAGATATATTTGTATTAAAAAAAACGCTGAATTTGCAACTTCTGTTCTGTACTTTTGCGATTTTATTTAAAATTCAAAATATTACGTCCTGGGAATTGTAATGTTTTTTGCATAGTTCATGAGATGTAAGTTCATAGTGAATTATTTTGTTTAGGTTGGTTAGTTGGTTTTCACTATTTGCATGGCAGAGTAACAAGAACATTTTGAATTTGACACCACGTTATGAGAAAACTATGAGAGCTACAATTGTTTCATAAGAGTAAAATATACTTACCAGTATCGTCTACAAAACTAACAATATTTTACAAATATACAAAATTATTATTTTATCGCACTTGAACGCCCTTAAGGATCTCCCAGAGCTAAGGTCTCCCAACTTACCCAGGGCCCACGGCTCTGGCCAGGGAGTCACTACAATACTGCGAGAGACAGCTTCTACATACAAGCACTCGTCGATCCATCAAACATGTTTTACTATCATGGCAACAAGGAAAATACGAGCTGCGGCACAGAAACAGGTTGACCTTGGAAGGTGCGCGGAGTCGTCAAAGCGTGACATCTGTGGCAAGAGCTACGCGGGGCGGTTTCAAGGTCAACCACACCTGACAACACATGGCACAACGTCACGTACAACTTTACGCTCAGCTGATAAAAAACTATTTCCACAACGATGACATCTCGAAACTGCATTTGCTGTTTCTGACACGACAAGGCAGGGAAGAAAAAAAAAAGAATAAAAGGTAAAAAGGGCTTTGTTCAGTAAATTTGGCAAACAGAGTAGTTCTGCAGCATTTTTACAATTTTTTTTTACGAGAAAAATTCATAAATTTTATAGACAACATAAAATCCCGTAAGTACATTGTGAATAGTTACAATACGGTTGGTAAATGTTTATTTATTTACTTCTTTTCACTAAACTACAAAAAACGAAGCGCTATTAAAAGAAACAATTGTGACACATACTGTCTCAATAATTTGTGGAGTTTTCTAATACCATTTTGTAAAAATCCTGCAAAACCAAATTCGTTTCCAGATTTACAGAACCGAGCCTAAGTTTTATTTAAGTTTACTTGAGTGGATTATGCGACATGGTTTTAAACAACTGCATCACAGGTTGCATTTTCCTGAGAGCACGGCGCTTATACAAGACAATTCCTTGGCGCAAGTAGCACTTTTTGCCTACATATCAGGCGTTGTGTTATTTACACATAAACTGTTGTGTGCATTTTCTTGTAATCGGGCCATTGTAGGAGCTTACAACAATATGATTTTTTTTTTGTTCCTTACGATGTACTGTTTGAATAGACAACATGAAATGTTCGCAATACCTCACAGCAAAGTAATTATAAGCAATATGAGTGTGCAACCCTTATTATTTTCATGAAGGGGGAAGAAAGTTTTAATGCAAAATTTTTTACAGGTAAAATATCTCTATAATACTTCAAATGAGCCATGGAATCGTAATTTAATTCCTAACGTTTATTTGTATTTGGCCAAATACTATTTTTAAACACGATTTTCAACGGTTTGTAATTCCCTTAATATTCACTTGTATTCGAAGTGTCTCACATAATGTCTGCATACTTTGTTTTTTTACGGAATCTCCTCCCGAAGTTTGGACTATTGTCGTTCAGCTTCAAGAGAGCACTAAAAATTTAACCTTTAAAAAATATTAATCAATGCTGAACACAGTTCAACATTACAGGGTCTCCACTTCTGGGATGCAGCCGCGTCAGTGTCGCATTCCTTCCCGACGTTTCGGACAGCATTGCAGCTTCCATCAAGAAGTTTCTAGTCGCAGTAACTATCTCCTTCTGAGCCTCTGCGAAGTCCTTCTGCCGTCGGGAAGAAATGCGACATTGACGCGGCTACCCAGAAGCCTAGACCCTGTAGACAACGGCCGTGAAAGCCTACGAACTTCTTGTACAGTTCAACATTAATTATAGTTAATTTATTGCTTGTCTGGTTTGCAGCAAATATACGCAACAGAGTTCCGTGTACTTTCCTATTTAAATAAAACACTTCCGTAACTAAATCAACCGAAATCGACATACTTTTACCAGCAGGGATTTTTGAGTATTCACTTTATACCGAACAGCCATGCACCTTCGAAAATATTTCACTCGTTGGAAAAGGAAACGGGGTATCTTTGCTAATTCTACCTCTGTCCTTAGCAATGCAGTACCTTCTGCGCATGCCCGAAACAAGCTTCGGTTTTTTTTCTGTCAAGAGTCGATGGTTTCCGATGTCATCTCTTTCTCTTACCAACCAAACCAGGTGCGTTACATTACGAATCGTCATAAGAGTTACAACCTCTAATTATCCAGAAACAGATTTTTTGTTAGTATTGAAACATCCCACATCCTGTAGAACTGTGTTCATTTACCTGTTTACCGGAGTCTTGCAGTTATTATGGAAATACGTCTTACAAAATGTGCAATTACGAGGTTATACTTCAAAGAAGCCTAAAGTCCTTGCGATTCACTTAAGACGTAGGAATATACGTACGGAGTATGTCCGATTATTTATGAAACATCCAGTATATTAATTAGTTTTGAATAAAGAAACAATTTACCTTGAAAGGCTGGTGTTTCGACTTCCTTGTCACAGGCAGTACTCACTCACATCACACACCTCTATACGACTGTAATCCCAGGAGTCTAGACATCGTCGGTGCTAATAACGCCTTTTATCTCAGCCAGATAACGAAGATTACGGCCGACCAGCGGCAAAACATTTCGGGACGGATTACGACGAAGAGTAACAAGTCATGTCAAATTCCTGTATTTTCCCACACTTACTTAGTTCCTTTCAGAAAACTGTACTTATTTAAAATAAACACACGACGGAGTACGGATACTAAAGGTCACGGAAATGGATCTTAGATACATTCAAGATTTATCTTAAGGTGCCTCCCTTTACCTGCGCTAAAAACACGTTGAAGCGAGTTACGGTTGTTCTTTTTTTTTTTTTTTTTTTTCACGAAACTATTCAACGCACATAATATCTGTATATCTACGGAAAGAACACACACTTCAAACTATGTCGCCATAGTTTTAATAATTCGGCACATTTATTAGAAGCAACTTTTTCGGACCCCTCAAAAGGGCAAAAAAATGGATTTTTCAGACTGCCGTACGTGGAAAAATAACAACCGTATTCGAAAAACTCAACTATAGGAACGAGCGTCAGACTTTGGACAGTGCTGCACACAACTAACATAATGTGGTCGCCGCTTAAGGTCCCGTAGGAAAAAGATAATAGTAAAACACTGCACGCCTTACGGGTGGCTTGCACGGAGCGACGATAGTATATACATACTTACCGCTTCTGTCTCTCACACACAAACACAGTCTATATACGGAGGCCCCTTAACTGGGAGTGTTAGACTATTTTATTGCAATTTCACAACATTTATTCAAATTGTATTATCAAAATTTTCTGCTTGACACAAATAATAATGTAATCTTTAAATAATTTGTCAGGCAAAATCATTGGAAGAGAATTATAGGTAAACTTTCAATAATTGTCTACAATGATTCTACATGAAAAATTATTAAAGAATCCATTATGTCAGGCAGTTTGCCAAGAACAAATCATGCTTTGTCGAAAAGAAAATTGACTAACAATCCCCCTTACGGGTGTTCAAGTGCGATAAAATCATAATTTTATATTTAAATGAAATAGCGTTAGTTGTGTAGACGATAATTGTGAGTGCAATTTTATCTTACAAAACAATTTTATCTTGCATAGTTCTCTCATAACGGTGCGTCAAAGTCATAATTAGGATGTTCTGCTGCCATGCAAATAGTGAAAACCAGTTGACTTACGTAAGTGAAATAATTCACGATGAAATAACATGCCATGGGCTACGTAATAAAACATTATGAACATATTTAAAAAAAAAAAAAGTTAAATGTTTATTTTTTGTGCACTTATTTGATTTTTGAAACATTCAAAATTTGGCATTGTGGATATTTAAATGTTTTACTGCATAGCTCATGGGATATAAATTCACAGTGGATTATTTAGTTGTAGATTGTTTGGTTTTCACTGTTTGCAAGGCAGCATAACAAGCAAATTCTGACACTGACACACCGCCTGGCGCATGGAGGATGTTGTCACACGTATTATTTTCTTACGCGAAACCTCGTAGCTTATTCATAATATATTTAAGGGGCCCGCCTCGTTGCCATAAAATCACACTGCATCGTGTTTGAAGAAACAGTTTTACACCGAAACTAATACACGTGTGTTCACGCCGTTTGTCTGCGAAAAGAACACACACTTCAGGCGACTGCCCTTAAGTACTTTCTAGACAACACACGTATTATAAATCCCCTTTCAGGGAACGTCAAAATGGGTTAAAACGGGGTTTTCAGGCTGCTATAGCGGAAAATATACTAGCCGAATACACGTGAAACCACTTAAGGGTAGTACATTGGACTTTAGTAAAGTGATTTTATAAATAAAACAATAGGGTCACCACTTAAAGTCCCATAGGAAATTTGTTTTTTCGCGAAGACTGCACGCCTTAAGCGTACAGGCGACGCACCGTTGTATGGCCCATACGACGTCGCCCTTAGCACCATACCTCACTCACACAAACACATGTGCCACGAGGCGGACCCCTTAACTAGGAAAATAATCCACACTCAAAACAATGTTTGTATGTTTTTAAAAATTCAGCACGCTTGTTACAAACATGATTTTCGGGCCTCTCAAAATGCCTTTCAAAAAATTAATTTAATTTAATTTTTTTGAACTGCTGTACATCATAAAATACCACACGAATTCGTAAAAGTGCAACAAAACGAGACGCATGTGTTGGCCTTGAATAAGTAAAGGCCAACACATAATTCTCGCTTTGCACTTTACGAATTCAGGTATTATTTTCGGAGTTTCAGCAGTCTTAAAAAAAAAAAAAAAAAAAAAAAAGTTTTTATTTACTTTGAGAGGCCCGAAAATTCTGTTTCTAACAAGCGGACTGAATTTTCGAAAACATACAAGCATAGTTTCAAGTGTGTGTTATTTTCGTAGATAAACATAATATGGATAAGTTAGACGGTTTTACGTAAAAAAGAATACTCGTGACACGCTGCAACGCCGTCCATGTGCCAGTCGAGGACTCCTCTTAAGAGTGCAGAGGAAATCACTAAGACAAAAATTTAAAATTTTTCTCGAGTACCGTATTTCTGTAGAACAATGAAGAACAATATCTGACTCCAAGATCTCGTACACATTTAATTACGGCGAAAGAGATTACGCTTAACAAATGCATCATTGCAGACGAATGCTTGCTCGTCATAAAGTTGGCAAAATATAACGCTATCCAGGATATAGTTCCTCCATATTGACTTATTAAAAAAATTGTAAGTTTATTTACCTTATCTACAACGCACTCTTAAGAGTGCGTGGTAGATACATGAGCGCTGAAAACATCAATTGTTTTCTAAGTTTTTCTCGAAGCCAATATGATTGAAATATTCAATGACAATCCTAGATAATGGTATTTGCCAACTTTTTGCGTAAATATTTATCCAGAATGACTAATTCGTTACGCGTGATCTCTTGCACACACGAGGTACCGGCGTCAGAGATTGTGCCTCAGAAGTTCGTATCACTGTAAACAATGTTGTTGAAAACGTTGGCTAAAAATAATTGCCTAGGATTGCTATTGTTTAATTTTCGCAAATTGGCTTCAAGAAACCTACAATTACAGATTAATGCTTTAGCGTTGAGTTATGTACCACGCCCTCTTAAGGCAAATTTCAAATTGACACTATACTTACCTAAATGGTCACATGGTCCTATTTAGCATTTTTTGTTTAAATGACAACGTAGGCCTATTTGATATTCTGGTAGTCATAGTGCATATAACGAACATTCACAAAATACAAAATACTCAGCGAAACTTCAAATGAGCAACAGTAAATTACATCATTATCAACTGCAACATGATATAAAATGTCAATATATTAGACCAACTTATACAACATAGGATAGTAGGTAAATTAGGTTAAAGAGTACAGTACATGATACGAATTTTCTCAGTTTAATGAATTGCAGTCATTCAACTATCAATGTTCGCAACGTAAATACGAGAACCTGTTCGTGATTCCTCCTATACTAGCTGTCATAGCAGCTGCTCATGTACGGCTTCAGGGAACACGTGACTTGTCAGTGCTACCAACTATCTTAAAAAAGAAAACATACAGAAAGACTTTGAAAAAAAAAATCCTGCAAAGACCTTGTTTCCCGTAATCGCTTGCCCCGCGCTGAAATTACGTTGCAATGTGTTGGAATAAAACGTGATTTGTTACGAAACCATTAAATGTCAGTTGGAAACCAGTGCGCGTGGCAGTGCTGCCCTTATCGCTCCAGCAGCACCAGGCCTTGGGCGTGCAATATTCGTCTACCCAGGCAGGCGGGCACATTAAGGAGCCTCCCTAGATAGGCTGTGTTTGTGTGTGTGAAGCAGGAGCAGTAAGAATGCCACTAACCCACGTGTGTAATGTATTATCATCTTTCCACGCAAGCTTCTCAGATGGCGTGCAATACTTTACTATTGTTCTTTTTCCTAAGGGACTTCAAGCGGTGGTCACAATGTTTTATTTGTGGGCAGCATATTTCAAAGTCTAACGCTATAGTTGTGTTTTTAGAGTCCGGTTGATATTATTCCATATACGGCTGCCTGGAAAACCCATTTTGGCCATTTAGAGGAGCCCGGAAATAATGCTTGAAAACATCAATGGATTTCTAGGCTTTATTCGAAGCCAATATGGATAAAATATTCAATGAAAATCCTAGATAATGGTATTTGCCAACTTTATGAGTAAATATTTATCCAGAATTACTAATTCGTTACGTGTGATCTCTTGCGCCGCAGTTAAATGCACGAGGTTCCGACGTCAGAGATTGTGTCTAGGAAGTTCGTAACATTGTGAACAATTTTGTTGAAAACGTTAGCTAAAACTATCGTCTAGGATTGCTATTGTTTAAACTTTCGCAAATTGGTTTCAAGAAACCTACAGTTGTAGATTAATGCTTTTAGCGTTGAATTATGTACCACGCCCTCTTAACGTGCCGAATTTTTAAAACTAAAGCGACATAGTTTGAAGTAAAAAAAAAAAAAAAATAATAAATAAATAAAAAAAAAACGCTAAAAGTCGCAGAAACCAATGAACATAAATAAATTTAAAAAATTCACACAAACTATACGTCACGGAATACTGCTTGACTTGTTTAAAAATTCATTACAAAATATTTTTGTACGTAAAACAATCGATAAAAAAAGAGGGAAAAAAATTAAATTTTCAGAATTTTAAAAATATGTTATGTATCTTAAAACATGTCACAGTAGCCCGTGACATGTAGTTTCAGTGTGAACGTTTCAATTTATTTATGTTCATTGGTTTTTGCGGCTTATGAGAACTAAGAACGAGCAAATTGTGACTTTAAAGTGCCATTATGTGATAACTGCCTGAGCTATTTTTTTTGTACAAGGAAAATGGACTCCCAAGTATCGGCTACAAAACAAGCACTAATTCATACAAATATAAAGTTACAATTTTTCCCACTGAACACTCTTAAGGCCACTCTCTCCTGTTTATATAGTTTTTGTGTTATTTATTTTTTAAAACCTAAACGAATCCAGACATCACAAATCCGTTAGGCAGTTTTGTCTAAAATTGTTTTGGCCGTGACAGCTAATTTTTTTTTCAAGACAAGAAATTGTGTGGTTTCGACTAATAAGTCCATTAACTCAAATATCATTAATTGCATAATTAGCTAAAATCATCTTCCTCGAAAATATTAGCGAACATGGTGAAAACAGCTTTAAACAAAACTGTAATTTTTTTGTATCTGCCCTCGTTTTGGCTTTAAAAAATAATTATCGCGTAAACAGTAGAAATATAAGAGCATGGCCTTAATGCATTTTCAACTTTTGTCGTAACATCCGTCGAGAAACGATACCTTCACCACATATCATACAATACTACAAATTCTCGTACGAAATGGGAATATTTACGCTATAACACAGCTGATACGCTGCGAACGTAAATCACTTACTGACAACTACATTTTACAACAGTACATTCGAACTTCAGGAACGACGCAGTTATTTTACAACTGACGCTAAAATCCTACAAGATTACTGTTTGAACGGGCTTAAACGAGATTACGTTGGAGCCGGTAGATGCCATCAGATATAAGAAGTTTAACCAACAAGTTGGCAACGCGATACAAACAATGCCGACAGCAAGAACGTTCTTCGCAAATTAGAGGGTGGTGACACTTATTTTTGTAGCAGGCGGACGGTTTTATCGCAGTTTCTTCGTAAAACTAAACCAAGTAAAAAAAAATCGTGGTTTTTAATGAACATTTATTTTCGATGTGTCTCTAAAATATTAATTCAAATACCAAGTTTCAAGGGCTGACATCTTTACTAATTAAATGAGGCTATAAGTTGCAATAGATAAGTGTCACCATTTCCCACAAGGTTTCGCCTTGGAAAAGTTTTCAACATTTGGTATAAAAAAACCAATTCTTAACAGAAACTAAACTCCTTTTCACTGTATAAAATTTTGGCTTAATTTTAACTTCAAATCTCTTGAATTAAATTTGTTGGATTCCACAGGACGTCGTACTATTATGATCGCGACCATTTGGTCTCAAAATTCATAAAAGATTTTCGTTCCGACTATGTTCTATATTTTCTTGAATTCCATTTTGCAACAACCATAATAACGCTTTTTTCCCTGACAATCGTAATACAAATATATTACGTTATGTATACGAATTGAATGATATAGTTAATTACGAACAGTATTTAAAAAAAACACATACAACATATTAAGAAAGTATGTTTTGATTGAACCAATTACTTTCGTTGAAGTGAAGAATAAATATATTATTTTATAAAAGTTACGTTATTTGGACGATATTATGCATCAGCAGATTAAGCACCAATTGCTAATATAGTGTAAAATATCTTCATTATTTGAAACGGTCTTATAAAATGTGATTTACTTGTACATCCTGTGGTTACGAATACCGGATTTACAGGACTAAAATACTTCTTGTAAGAATGTTTCGAATCCGGAAAACTAACAGCATGTTTTACTGATTTGCTAATAGTCTAATAATATGCACAACACCGTTAATTTATTACGAGTATAATTTGGTTAAATATTGTGTGATAAATTTCCAAGCGGCCCCTTCAATGTTAGTCGAATAAAAAAACTGAATCGTTGTGAAGTGGTAATCTGTTCGTTAAATTAAATTTAAGAAAGTGAATTCAATAAATTATTCACCGAGTGGCAGAGCCTTAAGGGTGTTCAAGTGCGATAAAGTCATAATTTTATGTCTTTATGACATAGTGTGTTAGTTTTGTAGACGATACTTGTGAGTGCAGTTTCCTCTTAAGAAATAATTTTAGCTGGCGTAGTTTTCTCATAACGGCGCATCAAAGTCAAAATTTGCTTGTTCTGCTGCCATACAAATAGTGAAAATCAATTGATTTACGTTCGTGAAATAATTCACAGAGAAACAACATACTAGGGGCTACGTAATAAAACATTTGAAAAAATCCCGCGAACTGTTTTTGCATTTAAAAAAGAAGCTGAATTTGCAACTTTATTCCTGCATTTTTGCGATTTTTTTTAATTAAAAATTTTACGTTGTGGGTATTTTAATGTTTCACTGCATAGCTCATGGGATGTATGTTCACAGTGAATTATTTTGTTTAAGTAGGTCAGTTGGTTTTCACTATTTGCATGGCAACGTAACAAGCAAATTTTGACTTTGACACCCCGTTATGAGAAAACTATGATAGCTAAAATTGTTTCGTAAGAGTAACATGTACTGACAAGTATCGTCTACAAAACTAACAATATTTTATAAAAATATAAAACTATGACTTTATTGCACTTGAACACTCTCAACTATACTCGCAAGAAGATAAGTGCACTGAAGCAGACTGCAGCTGTTCATTGGCTGCTCGCCGACATAGTGGAACCACGTTATTTGAACTACACGTAGTTGCTTCTTTATTATTGGCTGCCTGCTCTCCACGAGGCGTCCAGTAAGTCCAGGGCCAATCACGAACATGACACAGAGCTGCAATAGTTTTAAGTCTAGTTTTCGCTATAAAAAAAACGCTAACATTTCATGAACGTAACTACAGCGTGTAGGGAGCCAGTGCAATGTTCTATTCTTGGCTGTGTTTCTCTGTCCATTCATTACTCCCCCCTCCCTCCTACATAGGGTGGCAACCCTGCAAGCAGCTCGTGTGTAGTAAGCACATTTCTCAATTCATGCTGACGACTTTCCCCTACCCCCTCCCTTCCCCGCTGCAAAGTCGCATTCCTCTACAACACGCAGGCTACAAGAGATTTAGCATAGAAAACAGCACACGCTCAGAAACAAAGGATGATGTCTTTAGAACGAAAAGGAAGCTACACTTGGTAAATAATACATATGTGTGTGTTGCTATCACTCATTCTGAATATTTTTATTGCTACCGCCTTTCGTAAATAACTGTATGTTTACCGTAAAACGGGACGTTTACAAACACTGGATGAATAGAAACAAAATTTGAAATAAATTCCTAGCTGGCATCTTCTGCTTGAAAAAAAAAATATAATTACTATGAAACTATTTGTTTGTAAACTGTTTTAACTTGCCTACCTAAAAAAATAATTTTTAAAACACAATTAATATCGAAATATAGCTTTAAAATTGTGTTTCAATTAACCCCAGTATTTCTAATCCCCCGTTTTATGGTATTTATAATACGAAGTCGTTTTCTTAAAATTACAGTAACTGTTATAAAGTCTTGAAAATTATCGCATTTCAAATAAATCAATTACTAACTTCGGCGCGAATTTTTACAAAGGTTAGTCAAATTAGGTTCCATTTTCCCCCACGTTTATTTTCTTTTGAACCAGGAGGTACCTATGTTCTGATTGGCCACGCACAGAAATTTGTAGACGCCGTTCCTGTGCTATTTTTCTGTGCGTGTACTGTGTGTGAATGTAGCGAGAACAACATGAACATGTGCTATCTATTTTCTATGCGTGTGCGGTTTTATGTGCCAAATCAATAGTAGCGGAGCCTTAATTAACGCTGTTCATGACTCAGACGTCTCCATGGCCCCGATACAGCTGCTTCGAGATTCCGCTTATTAGCCCATCTTCCCCTTCTTTGAGCTGGCTTCACGTCAAGCGAAATTAGTTTAGTTCGAAATCTCATTTTAAAATGTAGTACCTACAAGAACAGAACACCACATAGTCTCGTTAGAAACGACATCACACACATCTGAGGAACAATATTCTTCCTTAGAGAAATACTTGCTACTACAGTCTGTCGTATATAAGGATCTAAGTATTTTACAGTTCATAAGACTGTAATATGTACAAGTTTCTACAGGAAAATCGTTTTAATTTCGATAAATGGCGCAGTTTTAGGGTCAGCTAAGTGTGTTTGTAGAACAGCAACTTGTGTCGGATGAAAACACTGTTCATTCCACGGCTACGGTTATGAAAAGAAATGCCAACACAACTGCCAAAAAAGTGGTATTCTTACGTGAGACGGACTGCAGGTATCAAAGACCTGTGATCTTGCCACGTGTAGCGAAAACGGTAAATACATGTTGTACGTGTTAAATAATGACCACGGTCGTAGAAGAACAGGTCTGGACACTCGCCTGGAAACTTGACCCTCCTTGTTGTTTGGCTGCAGTTCACCACACAGAGAAAAAGGATTTGTTGAGTTAATCAAACATTTATTTGTATATGTGCAACCAACGATGTGGTGTTGATTCAAACAAATATTAAGTTGAACGCCAGATTTTGTTAAATCAACAATGTTGAATTATTGTTTCAACATTTGGTTTAGTTATTTAAACTAAGTGAGATTATGAAATAACAAGACTGCTCTGTTGATCTAACAAAAAAAAAGTTGTCAACAAAATATTTGTTTAAAACAACACTACATCGTTTGTTGCACATATACAAACAAATATTTGGTTGAATCTGCCAATTTTTTCTCTCAGTGCAAGTTACCGATAATGCTATACGTTTTTGGCGCTTCAGTTAGGGCGGTCGGACTAAACTCCGCCCACTTCTTACCACTAAGATAAACAATTTATCAAAACGTATTTTGTATAAATTTATGAAATACTTCCTTCGCTCACAAACTTAAGAAAATGCTCCAGCAAGCTTTATTTACTTTATAAATTTAACAATGTAAAAAAGTGGACGGAGTTTGAGTCCGACCGCCCGGAAAACAGCGCCAAAAAGTACGACATTCTCGGTAACTTGACGAACTACAGCCAAACAACAAGGGGGTCAAGCAAAATACATTGTTAGATAGGCGAGTGTCCAGACCTGTTCTTCTACGACCGTGATAATGACAAATACGACAGATTCGACGTGAACAGAACTAGAGCCATTTATCGCAGGGAAAATAAATATCTGGGTTCAAACGCAATATATTGTTACAAGTTTGAGAGCACAAACTTTATATGTGGGCAATTCCCATGAGTTCTTTGGGATAGAGGTCTTATAATTACAAATAAAAGAGTTAAATTAAGTACTGGATTTAATAGCTCACAAAGCTACGAAATACACAAAACAGTAATCAACTAGAACTCTCACAACACAATTAGTTATGCACACAATTACTC
>PNEQ01052378.1:0-43923 GCA_003012365.1 Medauroidea extradentata | reverse complement strand
GGCCTACAAATAAATATAACTTGATCAATTTCATTGTGATTTCCAATTACTTCCTTCTCTATATACATCCAAATCTATTAAACAAATGAAATTAAAATTTTCTTTTGAAAAATTATACTATTCCATCAGTATTTTCTTAAGACGTTGTCACGTTCAACTATCGTCAGTAAACCGACTTTACAGACAACCAATTTTTTCTTTCTGGAAGTAGGCAAAAAACATTTAGTACACTGACCGTCGGCCATCTGCAGGTAATCCTGACTTCTTTGTAAATATCAAAACATTAGGAAATTATGTTTACGGGCAATGCCAGTAGTAAAGTCTTGTTATGTGTGTATGTCTGTGACCTCGTAAAAGCTTTTCGACTAGTGAACCGATTTTCTTCAAACTTCGTGCACATACAGTACCTAGCAGCCTGACAAGAGTTTCGTATATTTCGTATACGCCCATTTCATATTTTCAAAATGGCGGTCATTTGAAAATTGTTTGATTAATCTATATATCTAAGGAACTGTATCTAAGAATTTCATTAAAATTTATACACAAATACTACTCAAAAAACTGGCATGACTTATGTGTATTTCGCTAGTCCTGTGTTTATAGTTACGTGGTGGCCGTTTTTGTATTTATACCATAGTAATACATGTTTTAGGAAACATTGATCAGAATTTCATCAAACTTGGTACACGTAAACTGATTAGAAAGCTGAATCTACTTGTGATCATCTTGTTCACTTAGTGTTAATAGTTTCAAAATCGGTGCTAATTTTATATTCTCATCCTTATATTACATATAATAGGAAACATTTTTTTAGAATTTCATCAAACTCGGTACATGTGTGCTGCATACAAAGCTGATTTTACTTTTGTGAATTTAGATCATGTTTCCATATCTCAAAAATGGTGGCCATTTTAACACTTTAAGCATAGCAATAAATATCTTAGATAATATTTTTCAGAATTTCATTAAACTTGGTACACATACGCTACCCTCAAAGCTGACTTTACTTTCGTAGATTTTGTTAATCATATTTACTAACGTCGGCTATTTATATAATTTTAAGCATATTATTTTAGGAAATATTTTTAACAATACTGTCGAACTTGTTACAAATATTCTGCATTCAAAGCTGACTTTACTTTTCTAAATTTTGTTTACCGTGTTTTTATATTTTTAGTTTGTGAGCCATTTCATCACGTTCAGCATATCATTACATTATTTAAGAAATCATTTTCAGAATTTGATCAAACTTGGTACGCACATACTACACAGAAAGCTGACCTTACTTTTTGAAATTCGTTTTTCCTATGTACATATTTCAAAACGGTGGCAATTTTTACCCTACATTCCTAAGGAAAAAGTAGGCTTATGAGATCACGTTTCTGTCTGTATGTTTGTGTGTGTATGTAATATACTTTTGAGCCATTGGACCGAATTTCATTAAAACCTTGTAACATATAGCATTTTAAAATCTGGCTTGACTTTTATATATTTCGTTCACGTCCTGTTCGTATTTTCAAAATGGCGGATATTTAAACATTTTTAGATCTAGCTGATATCTAACGTACTGTAAAATGGAATGTCATTAATTTTAGTACACGTTTACTACAAAGATAACTAGACAATTGTGAATTTCGCATATTTTGTTTTCATGTTTTCGAAATGGCGGCCAATTTTATAGGATTCGAATAGTATTACAACATATATTAGGAATTATTTATTCAGGATTTCACCTAACTTGAATTAAATGCAACAACTCCAAAGTGCCTCTTGTTCATCTTGTTCATTAAATTGTTTTTTTTTTTTTTAACAATAACCCTTAGTCTATATAAGTTGACATTACTGTAAAAGGACGGTAGGTGTACAAATAAATAACTGTACAACAAACTTTTAAAGTATTACGAAAATATAATTTTATGTAGGATTTTTTACAGTTTTCTTGGTTTTTGTCTGTTCTGACAAGGTACTCTTTGGAAATGGATTACTCTAATATTTTGTTTAATATTAATATATTTATATATATTGTCTCTGTTCATAGGCGTACTCAAACGATTTTAACTTTCAGAGTTAGTTGGCACCCACTTTGAGGAAAATTTACTTTTTTGGTATGCTGATAACTTCCTGTTTTAAATGCTCGTACATTTGATTTGTAACATTATGAGTGCCATAAAATAACTAGAGTGACATTTTTGGTAAGTATGATTGAATTTTCTATCGATAGTTTTTCTGTGGTAAAATCCTCATAACAAGACAAGTTTATTTCTTTCATGTTATTATATCTTTGCCAAAAAGTCATCAGATATCTATAAATTCGTTAGTATTCAGTAAAAAAATTGTCTACTAGGTTAAATTTTGTCTTAGTCACTGGAAACAGAAGTATTGATGTCAGTGTGTGACTTACCCGTGGTTACAATGGCCGGCAGTTATGGCCCAGTAGTTAGACGCTATAGAAGCTCCACACATGTTAAACTCTGGGTCATCAACTTGGTCTGTCCTCCATAGCGACAACTGCAACAAAATACGAATATGAATTTCAACAAAATAGGTCACATGCGGTCAACAGCAAAGTCGTGGCTGAACATTTGTTCCAAAGAGAGTTCAATCTCTGAACGTTTGATAAACAGAACAAAATTTCCTGTAAGTTGGTCAATTTATAAGGTGGACGCAGTACTCCGTGCAAAATACACTATCCATTAAATTGTTAGAAAGAGTTCAAGTGTAATGTAAAGGTATTGGTAATTAATTTATAGATACCATATTTTAGCCTTGATAATAATGCAAACACGAAATTAGCTGAACAATACTGAGCGTATTAAATTTTAAATTCAGCTTTCTCAACATTTAATATGCATGTTGTGTTATTATCAGTACATTTTTATTAATCTGCTATAATTGTACTAAGAAAGAAATATTTTTGATATAAGACTTATACAATTTAAATATACTACAGTTTAAACCATCTCAAATTTTAGGACATCACACAATGTTTTTTATTGTAAATGTTATTAGATAATTAGTGAAATTTAAGCCTGATTTACTATTTCAAATATTTATATGTCTGTGCATTTCAAAGTTCTACACAGGCAGTTAAGAAGTTTGGACAGAACGTTTTAGGAGGTGGTTCTTTATGAAAAATGGTAGTAATTGTGTACAGTATTTCAAATTAGTTTCCCAGTTTAAATCACGACGGTAATATTAGTCCTTGAAATTCACATTTTAAATAAGTTTTTTTATCATAATAATGGAAACAGTTTTGATTAAAACCATGCAATTTTAAAATTGATTATAGTTTTCAAAATTATAACCATGCCGAAAAACTGTGTCGTTACCGTTTGCCAATACACAAAAACTTGTGGTGACAACCACAAAATAGCAGACATGTGACATAAATTATTTAATTCGGTCCTCGTAACAAGTACGATATACTGAACAAAATAACATATATGTACGCGTGTGCGAGCACCTATAGATTCCTTTAGAAATGCTCACAAAGATATCAGCGACGACGTGAAATTGCCTTGTATGTAGGCAACGCCAATCACACAATGTCTATACAGTTGCCCTTGTGTCCCATGTGTATTAGGTATTGCATACCTACCAGGCATTTGAATGCCAACTAGCGTCGAGAAAACATTTGTGTTGAATAAGATCAGCCGGCCATGACGGCCGTGATAAATTGCAATATCGCGTGACGACAACAAATTAGTTTAGAATTAGGTTATTGTCACCTCTGTTTTTTTTAATGTGGGCGGAAACTTTTAACTCTACTGTTTGAATATGTTTTAATTCTCGACAGTTGTAAGCATTGGTAAAATTATTGTCAATTTAATGCCGTCATCGAAGACTTGTGATAATAATAATTTAGAAATCTAATAACCTATATATAATAAACTGTCATAATTTTCAACAAGGAATCCCTTTCCCGAAATATTTCATGTCATTTTCCAGGCAGTACGTTTACATTATGTAAATGTCTATGTTTAGAAGTGGACGACATTATTAGATGCTATGGCGTTTCTTTGGTCAATAAATTTTTTTATAACGTAAAAAAAATTTTTTTTTCAGAAAAGTTTGAAAATTTTTCAAATAGTGTTGAAGAACTTAATAACGAAGTTAATTATAAACTACTACAAGACATATGTAAAAGGTTTACCAGCTTGCGATTTGAGATGTGTAGGGCTAGACATTAGTAAATCTACCTACGTTATTACGTTGACCCAGTTATTGGCTGACAGTGTGTTAATACAGTACTGTTGTTTAACATGTTTTAGTAGGAAATATTACCATCATACAACCAGTTCTCGTAACAGGTCGTACACCTATCTTGTACTGGTTGTTTCAATTGCCACAATGTTAGAAATGTATGACTACAAAATTGTTGCTTAAAATTCCAACTTGAACAAGCTCAGTCAATAAAATATTAATTATATTTTTACTTAAGTGCAATGCATTTTTATAAATATGTCCTGGCCACGAAACAGACCATGTGAGATTAAGGTATTTTCTCAGCTTTTGTTTGTAATCAGCCAGTTACAAACATACGCTATGGTATCAAATTTTGTGTCAAAATATTTACTATAATGTGTCTACGTATTAAGCGGTATTTGAAAGAAAAATGTGTAATGCAGACACATCAACGTATTTTTATACTGGCGTTGTGCCGATGACTATCAACGATATCATTGAAACAACCACCAGAAATATTTCATAGCCAAACTTGCAACATGAATAAATAATACAAACTAAAACAAATAAACTGCATTATTGTTTTTTTTTTTTTTTTTTCAAACACGAGTTCTCTCTATGTACTAATCATTAAGTTTCAACTTGTTGGATTGAGACATTCACAAGGTAAATGTTGTATTTGTAACGTTAATTTAACTGTAAAGTCGGAGAAAATGACGTAACGCAATCTTAAAGTACACGGAAATTGTTCTATAGACACGCAATATAAACTACATTCATGTCTAATAGTGACCTTATATGTTCTAATAAAATATACAGGTTTAAATCTGGTGAAAAAGAAATTGTTCTTACAATAAAAATAATTTGTGCCTAATAGCTATGTACTGGCAACATGACATAAGATATTATGTTAAAATTTTTCTTTGGCTTTATTCAACTGCTCAACCCAAGCTCCCATTGCTAAACCAGCTAACGTACTACAGTTTTGGCCTTAGAAATATCTTTGTAGCGTAATAAATTTCTCTTACACAGGTAAACTGTTGCTGGCAATATTATGATTTGAGCACAAATCTAAATTTCATTAGCTAGGCTTTTCGCCTTTTATTTTACACACGATTCTAATCGAATATTTTTATCTGCTTGAGTCTTTCATTGGTACTTGATGACTCTGAGTACGATAATTATTGCCAACGCAGTATTGTTCCAGAAACATATAATTTTGTGTTCCATAGAAATTCCTCAAGTATCTCACGACGTGCATGAGTTTGTTACTTATTCAACTAAACTTTAGTAAAATATGATTAATCGACAACAAAAAGTGGCAGCACTGAACTGGCATATTTATATATTACAGTTGTGTATCTTGCTACTTACCGCGAAGGGGTATTTATCTATAGTAGTCTTGGTACCACCGACTATCTTTCCACTCGGCACGTACTTCCGTCCCTTCGCTGCTTGTTGCGGGTACGCTGAAACTGTACAGTAACACACATTGTTTATAACAATGTACAATGTGTACTCACGTACAAGCAAAATCATAAATTATTTAAAATCACAATACGTTTATAGATATCTTTACAGAAAAAGTAGTACTTAGGAAATCAACATTAAAAAAAATACCGGACTTTATATTCAATATATTTAAATACAAAATGGCAAGCAGGCTCCCCGTTAAGTTGGCAACTACGTTAAGTTGGCATCCATGTCAAATTTATTTTCAAATTATGGTGTGTTATAAGTGCAGATTTAACATTTATGGCTACTTTTGTTACTTTATTTGTATTGGTACAAATAATAGTACTAAAGAGCATAAAGGGGAGATTTCTTAACAATTGCTCTATATCGTCAATGGCGTAGCAAATAAAATAATTTGTTTAAAGTAAATTTGTAAACAAGCCTACATAAGACAGAAATACGTAACGTGAGAAGAAAAGTCTTTAAAAACTTTCGGTTAAAGTTAGACAGTGTATAATATGCGAGTCTATGAATCGTTAAGTAATAAATTTTAAAATTAATATAGGGAACTCTGCACTTTACAATGGCTTTCTAACTGAGGAAAAACGGTTAACTACATTTGAATACGTATTACAATTCAGACGGTGTATTGTAGACCAAATGTTTATTTTTTAACCCCGACGCAAAAAGAAGGGTGTGATAAGTTTGACGTGTGTCCGTCTGTGGCATAGTAGCTCCTAAAATAATGGACCGATTTTTTATGCAGTTTTTTGTTTGTAAGCTGATATCAAGATTTTTAGCTATGATTCAAGGAAATATGTTCTGTCATTTAAATATTATCATCGCTTGTCTAGTTCATTTATGAATGAATGTTAGCAATCCTACCTGTCTGATTGATTTGAAATTTTGTGCCATGTCAGTCGGGATTATTAAAAATACTTGAAATATTTGCGAGTCATATATTATTTCATTATTTGTAATGAAATACAAAAGGAATTAGGCCTACGTTAGTTAACATTGTATAGTAATCATGATTACATACATTATTTAAATTTTTGACGTCTCGTAAAAAAATTAATCAATTTTGTTTTATTCACGTAATCATGCAAATTGGATTAGTATACTCTATTTCATATATACGTTAGGATTAAATCTGACAGCAACTTATGTGCAGTAATTTGTAATATTTTGTTGTCTGTGTCACTACACAAGACAAACTTTGCAGTACAAATGCTAACATGGTTATTTCAGATTCATTTTAGAGCTAAAATTGTCTTGCATTGTGCAACAAATCACAAAATACTATAAAATTATTGTCCATATAGTTGCTGTCAAATGTCTCCAAACTTATATGAAACAGAGTAAAGGTAACGTTAGTCCTTGTTATTTAGTCGTTTCGGTGATACGAACAATTAAATCTATGAGATGAAATTATAGTTGCACGCAAAAATCTACACACGTAAGGCCCAAAGCTGTATGCTGTAAAAGTATTCTGCTATGATAAAAATGCTAGGATATATAGTAAAATATTTTAAATAATTTAGTTTCCTTTTTATATTAGTATATCTTGACAATTATCAAACACTGTTTTGCAATAAAATTGTCTTTATTTAATTTATGGATTAATATTAAAAAGTATTGCTTTAAATGCAAACTCTGTTTAAAACTTTCACAAAGATTTCACACGTTTTAAGACTTAAGGTATCACAGACTTTTTTACTAATATAACTATATAAACTTCTTTAATAATTTGGATTCAAAATTATTAAAATAAAATAATAGGTAAATGTACAGCTCGTAATTTTACTTCCAAGGGGTCCCTAATTTATATAAGTTTAATTTCCTACTAAGTTAGAGATAATAAAGAGTTTATAAATTCCCATCGACTGAATCGTATCATGATTATCCACAGTTTAAAAATTACCTTAATGCGAAAATATTTAATTACGAACGTAGATATACAGGTACACCATATCTGTAAGCGCAATTTCTGTTAATTTCAAGACAACACTAAGCAAACGAGCAATGCATTACTATTTTCGGCGGTATTTGAAATTATAGCTGCTGAAGCATACATCAATTATATATATATATATATATATATATATATATATATAGCCCAGTTCTAATGGCAAACAACTTAAACAATATTGCCTTTTTGAGTTTGGCTCATAAACACGTTGACAGAAATACAATGTACTCAGTTGATAAGAAAACAACACAAAAATTCACTTGATTTAATACCATGACATAAAATTCTGATTGCCAGTGGTGAGCTAGAAATTGTATTTATTTTATTTTAAGGTGCAATAATTTCTTCAAAGACTGACTCTAAACAATGAACTATTCAAATATCTTAAGTAGTTACCTCTGTAATTTTGCTTCTAATTAACACCAACCAAGTGTGTTAATTAAAAGGGTTTTTCAGGAAAATGGAACTATTTATATATATTTTACTCAGAACTGGCTACTGGTATATGTGTGTATATATATATATATATATATATATATGTGTGTGTGTGTGTGTGTGTGTAACGCCCCCCCCCCCCCAACGCATTACCAACATATCTCAAAATACGTCATTTTGACATAAATGCATTTGTACCTAAATAGGCTACATACTTTCAAATATTTAGAATATGGCAGTGTAATATCAACATTATGCAAAATATGTTGTTGTTACACTGAAACATATCATTTGTTGTTTTTCCTCATGCAACAGAAATGCTACAAATGTTAGTTTTATCACTGATCATTACTGTTAGATGGAAAAAATATGTTTCAATAAAAACATTTTCTATTTAACGTTTGGAACTCTTTTATTGGTTATGTTAGGTTTCTATTAGGTAGAGGAAACTGTCCTAAATTTTATCATGCACGTAACTAAACAATGTTGAATTTTTAGTTATGTTGGTATTGTATTGGGTGTACGATATATGTACAGGGTGAGTCTGAATAACACCGACAAATGCTGGCAGGTGATTCCTTATGGAAAAATAAGACGAAAATGTAAGAACTACTTTTCCCGAAAGTAAATATTAAGGGAGCTATGCGCCCTCAAAAGTCGAAATTTGAAATGAATTAAATTGAATATTTCAGAAACTAATTGCGGTTAAGAGACAAATAGGCGTACAGTGTTTCTTAAAATTAAGATCGTTCACTTCGGGAAATGTCGTTGGAAAGGTCAACCCCTTCATTGTGGAAATGGGGGTTGCCACCCTGCATTTGCATGGAACCTATTAACGAACACTTGTAAGATATTTATGTGTTGTATTTATTAATCTGCACGTTAAATTTAACAAAAAGTGGTCGTCTTGTCTGAACGCTCTCAGGTGATCCGTTAGCGAGAAATTCGTGGTAAAATTATTCAAAACAGAAAGTGCGTGGCCTGACAGGTAGGCAATCCACTACACAAGGAACGTATAACTATGATGAAAGACGGACACTGCATTGTTATTATTTACCAATGTACGCGAAACTTTAAAAATTAAAATTACTGTGGGCGCTACCCGAGTTACAAAACGAAGTTATTGTGGTAGATTATCAAATATCTCATATCATATCACGTACACGATTTATTTCGTGTAAAACATCAACGTTGGTCTCAAAATCACCACCCGCATACTCCTTATTAAAAATTAAAACAAATAATACGTGCATTGTGTAGGAGGTTTGGTAAATCCTAAATCCGTGATTATTGTATAAATAGCAGAAAGTATTTGATGTGGAACAGTGACACGTATGACTACGTGTAGCTGGACGATTATGTACAACCTCTTCGTTTCCCGTCGCTGCCATCACAAGAACAAATAAGGGTTCCCAACCCTGATGTTGCAGCGTTTGTCGGTGTTATAGAGGCTCACCTTGCACGTCCACAAATATGACCAATGAAATGAAATGTGGAATAAATACTAAATAAAGCCCTTTTATCAATGTCACAATAATTTATTTAACTCAAAAACTTGCGGGCTGGACTTAATATTCAAGTGTACACTATGTATGTCCTCAGATAAGCTGCTGCCAGAAGGAGAGCGAGAGTTTTGTGAGAGTCACTAAATGTTTCCATGCAACTGAAAGTCCTGGCAGATGAGTTTAATAAACAGTTGCCTACATGCAAGTGTAAGTCATATGTACACAGTTCCAAACCCAAGGTGTCCTAAAATGAGTTCATTATATCTGCTCGACTCTCTAATTGTGATATTAGCTGCTAGAGTCAGGAATTTCCTGCCCTTTTATTCCTTTAGACAATAATGTTTTTTACATCATGTCCATCCTGTGAAATCAGTGTCGCAATTTTACGATTCCGTCGACTTTCACTAGAATTTGCAGAACATTTTTGCTTCCACCTTAGCATCTATAATTTTTCTACTTTCTTTTCTAAATACATTGAGTAATTTTACTATCATATCTAGCTTTGCACGTAATTCGTTCCCTTTGCCGCTATATTTTACTTTGATTTCTATGAAACTCCACCATAGCGTACACAATTAATTCTGTTTAACATGAAGTAGTGATTTAAATATTAACTGTCCAAAATGGAGACTCTAGGCAGAGGATAAACGACTTCACTACAGTTTCAAGGGCAATGAATCAACTTATAAAAGTAACTCTATTTAAACGAAGTCTGAAATAATTTTATTATAATACATTGAAAACTAGTCGATTATAATTTCGAACACCTATACGTAGCCAATTATGCACAATAAGTACTTTCAGATATTAATTCATGTCACTATATTTCTGTGTTGGTTTTTTAGCTCCTCAAAAATCTGTGTACGTTAAATTTTTTTTTTGCTCAGTCGTATTACAAAACCGAGTCTCATTTATTTCGGTTAACGGTATAAGACATTTTGCAGAGAAAGTTAACAAAATGTATATTGCCTGTAAATACTCAAAAGTTAATGAATTACCCGTGATGCAAACAAATAACTGGAGCAGGGAGTTTTATAACAAATTTCTTTGCACCATATAATTACAGCTATATGATAGCCAGAGAGTGAGAATTTCAAAAATCAAAATATGTGACATTTATTTTTCTTGTACTGGATGACCAACATTTCAACGCTGTGGAGAGTTTCTAGAAATATACAATGTGATTCGTTACAAGTATAACATATTGTTAACCAAACATAAATGTTTTGAAAGACATCTGAAGGTATGAATAAGACACTGTGTTCAGTAAACACGTATTTCGTCTTCTAGGGAATTCCCTACGAATACACGTAGCTTATTTGCTCGGATTTCTTTAAAGAACAAAACGCATCACTCTGGTTGTACAAAATAGAATCTCACCCATGCAGATGGTCAGGAATACGAAAAACGTAGCAGTTGCCATGTTGCCAGATATTGCTGGATGAATTTGGATTCGCTGACTATATGTCTGCTTTGCTTTCTTCAAGCCAATGTGGTTACATATAAGCACCGTCGACTGCGTAACACGAGATTCTCAAGTACAATTTATCTTATCGTCTGGATACTTGACTATTTAGACGTCAGACGTTAAATAGCTTAGTAATAATGCGTAATACAGCAAGACAAATATCTTCATCACACTTCACAGTGATTTGCAATCTGCCGCACCTTTTTCTCGTGTGATTGCCTAACAAATGTGTCGCCTAATTAATAAATGGCCAACACGTGGGAATCACACGTTGAGCAAAGAAAACTGTTCAGTAACTGTGGTCATGTTAGCTCGATCTTAAGAAAAGAGGTCATTTACAGACTTGCTTTCAAAATTCTTTTCTGTGAGCAGAGGCGAACTCAAACTTATGTAATTTTATTGATTAAATCAACTAAATATATATATATACAAATACAAAATAGGCATAATTTCGTCTTACAAATTACATTGTTTTAGTCACGTGTGTCTAATTAAGTGGTGTTATGCAGAAGACATCTACGATACAAACGTAAAGAACAGACAAAAAACAAACTCCTAAATTATTATAGGTATGAAATCTTCAGTATCTAAGCAAACAAAGGAAGGATGTTTGGAATTCAGAATATATGAATTAACAAAATAACAATAACGCTTTAGTAACAATTTGTCATGTTCTACTTTATCAACGTGAGAGATGTTCTCTTCCTGCATAAAACCATTCAATTTAACTAAACCATTCACCAAGCTAATAACCATCTTACAATATTTTTAACCTTGTTCGTTACCCTGTAAAAGAGGGATTTCAATATTTATCTCCAAGCAAATCGACCCTTATAAATACGTAAGTTTTGTATGATAAATTATTTGAGTTCCTTAGCATAGGTATGTTTTTGAAGTACTACTGCACTATTTTCTAACTAAACAAGAATATTTGTAAACGTAAGCGGTGAAATTAATCGAAAAGGTACTAGCATAATTACAAAGTAAATTTTCCTACCTGTAATTGCAAATGTACCCAAAAAATAAAATCAGTGAAGTATACTTGGACACATGAAATGTTTCCGTGGTTTAAAAAATTATTATGTTTTTTGTTTCAAATTTGGCGAAATAAATGAAATAATTGGCTAATTTCCTGACTACGTTTGTACACAGTTAGAAATAAACACACGACTTATTTAGGTGGGAAAATTACTTACGTTGTTTCTCAAATTTCTGACTAATTTGTAGTACAATTACTTTAAGAGTGTTTATGAAAGCCAATGACGTACAAATAACTACACGAAAAATCTTTATGGAAGGAATATTAAGGAGTTTAATGTTAATTTATAGTTGGACATTTTCACAAGGTCTAAACTAATTTGAAGGAACGAAAATTTATTTCACATCACGAACTTTCTTTCAATAATTGTAATTGCTTTTGTTCATACTACGAACTTAGGCAGTTGTTAAAGCTAAGTAAAAACCGTAAATAATCTTTATAACTCCTCAGTTTTTTATGAGTTTCTCTATAATCGTGTTGTTAACCGTGCAAAGAGGTTTGAGCGTGGCATAAAGCCCGGTACACTAAATACTTAATTCTCTACTCAATTGCTTACCTAATTCTCTTCACAAATTTCGATTATGAGTTTATACCAGAATTATGTAGCCAAACTCATGTATTGTGTACACACTATGTTTGTTTACTAACATGTTTCGGTACATAAAGACAAAAATATATTTGTGATGTTGGCTCCTATGTTTCACAAAGTGTAATTCTAAAAATCCCGAAAATTATTTCACAATAAAATAATATACGTGTATTACCAAATGAAAAACAATCTTATACTATTTAGGTTTTGCGAACTATTATGGTCGTTTGTTCAGTACGGAAACAATAATTCCATTAGTATTCAAATTTCATTGGCAACCCTACTGATATATTTCGTATTCACGGTCGCTGAAACGGTGTGCATTGCTCAAGCGCATGAACATACACTACGATGAAACATAGGACGGGCTCTATCTGTGACAGATAGTACAGAATCCTGTCTGGAACCAGCGTAGTTGCGGTACACATTAGAGCAGTGCTACATAGAATGCATTTGGTACTGATATCTATACTGAATTATGGATATTGTATATTGGGCTAATGCAAACCAAATACATTACAAAGTAATTGAAACAAATATATTACCTTTTCGTAAATGATTGCATAGGGAAACAATTCCGAAGAAGGCTACATAGACTGTAATTTTGCTACGAACACTACCTGCCAGTGGTACCTAGAAGTAAACTGAGAAATTATATACTTGCTTTTATCGATACATCACTTGTCTGGCAGTCATTTCAGGATTTTGTGAGCGAGCACAACCATGTTGCAAACTGGAAAGATAACCTTATCAAAGGAATAACATTAAGGAATTTAGAGCACAAAATAAAATGTATTTTAATAAATTAGAAATGTTACTTTTGAGATTATTTTCGATTGTGACATTGAACAGAAAATCCTTTCCGAGGGGATACCTTTTCAGTCCATGTTTGCATTAAAATTAAAACATTCTAAGAAATCGGGAAGGATACCTTTCCAGTTTCTACTCAGCTACATCACTGCCACCAAAAGTCTGAAAGTTTACCTTTCTAAGGACATGCCTTTCAGCTCCCCACCCCTCAATAATTATGCCTATGTATTCATCTCTCTCACAAACATTATCTTTATTTGCCTTGTCCATAGACAAATTGTTATTTCCTTACGTACAACCATGTAAGAAATTTTTGTATCAGATAATCTTGAAGGAGGTTTTCTCCCAAACTGTTGTCCATCAAGCATCCGTAACGTAAAAAAGCCTACAATTTTTACTTATCCAATAATATACACTCGATTATTCATACTTACAAGGCAAAAAAGGAATCAGGTTAAAGAAAGAACGGATACAAAGTTAGACATGTAACATGGCATGAGGTCATGTTTGGTTGGGTCACGTTAGGTTATTATTCGAGCATTAAAACATATTATATAGAAGGTCTATCTTCAATATGATTACTACCAAGCCGTGAAAAAGTATAGCAAGAATAAAATTGTATTTTTTAAGAATTAGAAGACGACATTTACTACACCAGGTTAAACAGTACTAAGTTACTCTACTTCTAAACACCTTGCTATATATATATATATATATATATATATATATATATATATATGTGTGTGTGTGTGTGTGTGTGTACATACATATATATTCATATATATGTACATATAGTGAATAGCTTAATTCTTCTTATCTGTCAATGTAGTCATCGGTTACTTCTGTGATGATCCTAGGGGACATTTGTTTATCGGCAAAAATGGTAGAATTTTGTGTTCCTCGTATAGTTCGGGAGGATAAATTACATTTTTTTGTCCTGAACGCTCTTTTACGTGTTCCCTATCGAATGGCGCTGGCTTCGCATAATGACATTCCAGTACTGTTAAATTTAAGGGCGCCATAGGTTTCCACTTCGTTTTTCAACTGACCTACTATATTTACATACATGTCATTCAAGAATTCGCATATACTTCGGGCAATGCCATCATCATTCTCCACCATATACGTCTTCACATTCCCACGGAATGAAGTTTCTGTCTCGACGAATCCGAACTCTGTTGCCAAACCAGACTCTCCTGCGATTTAGGACGGGTTGATGGCGTCCTGGAGCAGGATGGCCGAGCATATTCTGGTGGTTGCACACTTAGCTTTTTCTGAGCTGGTCGTGTTACTTAACTTTTGCAGATATTTAAGTGCATAGCCAGATTGTCACGATGAGTAATTTATACACTGCAGCAGTTGCACTTCAGCAGATTTCGCTCCATGTTGCGCTTACAACCTGCTTCATGTCGACGAGCATTGCAAAACTTGCTGAACTGCTTTTTGCAATACTTACAGCAGCTAGTCACTTCTCTCTTGACGTTGTCATTGAAGATACTTAAATGCTTAATCAACTTGTCTTTGCAAGTGATTGAAACACCACAACGCTCACAGATCAGTGGCATTTCACGACGTGGATTCAAATCACAGATCTTCTCATGTCTCATCATATTATTTCGCAAAGTGAAGACTTTGCCACAGAACTTACAGAAAATAACTTTAAAATTACTTTAATTTATTCTTCTTCTAAAAACCTTGTAAACCTAATCTAAAATTGTATTTTCTCCGTAACAAAAATCAGTACTTCTTTTAGCATAAATCGTGTCACTAAAAAAAAACATGACTATATGTATAGGATATACTAAACTATTTTACTAGTAACACATGTGTTTTGTTACCGTGTCCGTTAATGTATAGTCCAAAATAAAATTGACTTTTTAACTATGTTACTATGATATAATTATTCTTTACTACTTTTTTCCTTCGTGCTGTAAACCTAAAGTTTTTTCTGGGACAACTAAACGGAATTTCAGCAAAACGAATGATCTCGTTGGATCTTTCACGGTAAATGTTTTCAGACTGGCAATGTAGACTGCCGGACAGGGGCTGACTGCAAAAAGGGTTCGTTGAACTATGCCAATTTTTTTTTTCCTCAGAGCACCACTGAGCACTGGCTAGTCCAACCGCAAAGACATGGTGCACGATCAACATTTTCTGGTAGGTTTAATTTTGTTTGCGCGTATTTTTTTGTTCCAAATGCTAATTTTGCGTACTATTTAGGAACGTCATTATTTTTGTAGCCAAGTATACATTTTTAAAAATAAAATGCAACATACAAAATTTTAAATTGCGGCATACATCAAGATACGAAACACACATGAACATTGCTCACTGAGACAAATAAAAACAAATAAAACCAATTTAAATACTGGCAAAAAATTATTAAAATGGGCAAGAAAAGGCGAAAAATAAATGAAGAACTTAGAAGTTATTATCATCAGAAATTATAGTGACCTGAAGATTTATTTTGCAGATGTTCGCTTGATAATTTTGTTAGTTTAATTTTATTCTTGTGAATGGCTCCGAGTTCGCATACATAATGGTTTATTGGCCGTCCGCCTACGGCTTTGCCCGCGTGCAAAGTATGACAGAGTATGTGAACTGTAATATTTGCATAAAATACATTAAATTCCAAATACATACAAACCCGTTAACAAAGAGACTGTACCATATTAATCATCGGTAGAATGCAGAATATAATTTCGTAAAAAATTTTTCTCGACGGTCGCACTAACCTTTTTGGATGGTCTGTCTAGAGAGGTTTAGTAACTAATCTCTCATTGTGTTATCTAATTTATTTAGATAACTTTTTTTAGGTATTTACGTAAGTTCCAATCTGAAGCAAACAACATAGCGGTATCTTGACTTGTGTGATTAACATTATGGGCGTATCAATATTTATTTTACAATTTTTCAATTCTTTGGGAATCGAATATTGAAAAATACTTGAATTAAATTTTATACCCTTGTGTGGGTGTTATCTTGAAGTGAAAACTGTGAAGATAGCATGCTGAGTTCAAGATATACTCACGATTCATTGAAATCCTTTTCATTAATTTTTATAATTTTTCATCCTTTTAGTTGTATAATTTCAAAACATCTAAACAATTTTGGTCACGATTTCACAATAAATTTTCACGTTCTATAGGCCAGTAAGGACTCAGACTTCTAAAAATCCTTAAATGTTTTCTTAGACATTTGTATAAGTACGAAACTGAAATAAAAGTTGTGACGAATGCCCATTGTACTGAACATATAGACGATAAATAACAAACAAAATTATAATAACTTCACTTTTTCGCCTCTCAGAAGTCGGATATGCAAAAATCTGCCAACCCTACAGTTTGAAACGTTTGTTAGATAGCGATCAAAAATTTGTTGCTGAACCGTGTCGAATTTTGAAAATTTGTGTGAGTGTCTAATTGAAATGAAAATCGAAACGATAGGTTGTAGATTAGGATTTATATCAATGTTTCTTAAAAATACATTTCCTTCACCCTTTTTTTAACACACGTAAAAAAAGAGGAGGTTATCAATTCGCTTGTATTTTTTATGAGTTTAACTCAGAACTTCGTCGTTTATAAACCGACTTTGCTCGCGTGTATTACCCAGAGCAGAAACCTCTTTGTACACCAGACAGCCAGTTCAGTCATCAAGCGTTGATGAAAAATCTGCTAGTTGAGCTAACTCTGCAGCAGGATAAGTAGATCTAGCAGTCCACGCGAAAAGCAGTCTTCATTTTTTTCCTGCCCCTAAAAGCGACTTCGCCTGGCCCTTATTTATAAACAATGTAAAATTGACGTTGTGGGGTAACTACAGACTCTTTAATTTAAGAGGTTAATAGAATGAAATGTGTTGTTTTCGTGATAGGGTATTAAGACTGATTTACCTAGAGCACAATCATTGGCGATGATGTCCTCAATAACATATTTCTTATTCAAATTTTCACTTAAAGTTAAATGGCATTAAGGAATTTTGGCGGGATTATTTTTCGCTGAAATATAAACGCATTTGTTGCCCTACATTTGATGTTAGTGAGATGGTACATGTGGGCTTATGCTGTTGAATAACTTCGGTAGATATTGGGCTGCATAACACAACTCCACCCAAATGTCACTAATTGTATCTGCCTGGCAGAATTTTTGTGTCAGACTTGAACGTTTGCACAACCTTTAAAAGGAATTTCAGCCCACAACCTCCTGAACAATAGATCAGAGCTACAAACTACTGCACCACATAACGTTGAAATTATTAAAAAAATCTAATTTAAAAATAAAATACTAATTTCCTAAGCTCGCATAGAGGTTGTAAAACACCTTGTCTCGATGTAGCTATGAAACGCCTGTACAATTTTGTTCTCACAGATCGCACATGCTTTTCGGATTATCTGCCTTGAAAGTTCACAAACAAAGTTTTCTATTTAATTAAGTTATCTAATAAAATTTAAAAAAAACTTGAATCACTTACGTAAACATATTCTGACGCGAATACCACCTCAATTTCTATACTGGTTAGGTAAGTATCATCGGCTGATAGAAAACAAACCTTTTAACCTCTTTAGGTGTAGAATTTCTAAAAATCTCAATACCACACCTTAAATATTTCTTCAAGTATCCAAGTGAAGTAAAAAATCACGACGATAGCTCTTTCAGTCAAAGCAAAATCAAGCTTTCATTAAAAATCACGCATCACTCCTGTACAGTACTGAGAGTTAGAATTTTGTGAAATCATAAAACCTATTTACGGTTATTTACATAACCATCATTCTGAAGCAAAATTAAACTGAGTATCTAGAAAGGTTTGATATATATCGATGATTTATCTAAAACACATTCCATGACTTCTCACCTCCTAAGAGAAGAAATTTCGAAACATCCTTGTATAACACTTTAGACTACTTAACTGGTGTATCTTGTACGTGATAAGCACAATAGCCAGTTTGGTTAAGATATATTGACGATTAATTAAAAACACAGTTAATAACTTTTCACCCCCTTTCACCTCCTTAGGTGGGGAATTCCGAAAATTCGTGGAATTACGTTTTTAAGGTATTTTGGTAAGCATCAATCTTTTAAAAAAAAAAAAAAAAAAAAAAAAAAAAAAAAAAAAAAAAAAAAAAAAAAAAAAAAAAAAAAAAAAAAAAAAAAAAAACATCGCTATACAAAAATAAATGGGTTCCACATACACACGTGTATATATATATCGTTTGTGAATCTAAAATACATTTTACCCTTTTCTAATCTCTTTGGGGCTGTATTAGGAAAATATATTTCAATTAGGTATGGGATTTTTCAAAAGCATCAATATAAAGCCAGGAGCTCTTAGATGCCTCGATTGGTACCATAGGTATGGAGGAATAATCGAAAACAAATTTCACATGTTTACACCCCCTTAATTAAAAAATTTTGAAACTTCTGGCAGTCCCGTCATCGACATTTGTGTACGAAACCGATTGAAGTAAAAATCACGAGGATAGTCAATTGTATTTCCGTGATAAAGACGATTATTTAAAAAAACACACTTTCCCCTTTTTTAATTCTTGGGGGTCGAATTTAAAAAATTCCTTAAACTACATTTTTGGGAATATATGTGAATCCTGAAGGATTCGATAGATACAGATAGTTAATCAGAAACACATTAAAGGTAATTTTACCCCCTTAAATGTTAAATTTCTAAAAATCCTTTAATTGGTTAATATATATGTTGTGTGTGTCCAAATAATTTAAAAATCACGATGATAGGCCGTCGGATTCGAACTCCACCGACGTTTCTTCGGAAATAAATATCACCCCCATTTTCACCCTCTTACAGGTCGAATTAAAAAAAAATCCTTTTTATTGCTTGCCTACGACCCGAGGGGAACCCACACAAAATAATTTTCACGATTTTAGGTCCAGTGGTTTGGGCTGTAGCTTGATGTGTCAGTCAGTCAGTGAGTGTTAATTTTATGTACAGTGATTTGGAAAATTAGTTGTTTTTTTTTGTTGGATAAAAGATATTAACAAGTAGGGTCCATTTTAATTTTATTGACATTGAACATTGAATTTCGAAGATATTCCAAATAACTCCTCAAAATCGAATAGGAGTGAGTGAGAGATTATGGTCAGCGCTTAACATGGAAGTTTTTAGCGCGGGTGCGAGTTGACATGAGATGAGTATGGAGCGGCGCCGGAAGAATGGGATGGGGAAACGGGAGATCCCTGAAAAAACCTGCTGACCAGCGCCATCGTCCAATACGATTCCTTCATGTGAAAATATGGGGACCGACCTAGCCGAGAAAAATTGAATACGAAATGTATAATCATTAAGATATTGGAAGGCTTATGGTAATCCAGATACGTTAGGTATCTAACTATGGTAGTGTACTTTCTGGACTGTCTTGAACTGCGAAGCCACAACGGAACAACTAAACCACACACCACGAATGTGAAGGTAGGTACTGGAACTGCGCTAAAAATCAAGAATTAAAACATTTTTTAAACAAATATAATTTGGTATGCGAATTTTATGTACAAAAGACTAGTAAGTAGAGAAGTGCACGATATTATTGTTGCAGTCTCCTGTCATTACGCAATTATTTACTTTTTTTTTCGGAAATGCCATTTGAATAAAGTAAACTGGGATATAATTGTTACACGCTGATGGTTGAAGAACAAAGAGTAAAAGAAGCCTTAATTTTGGTATCTGAAGGAAATACTGTAATGTTAAGTGGGTTCTATATACCTTGCCTTCCCCCTTACTTCGCCAAATTCCACGAACCAAGACTGTTCTGAGCCTCTTAGGCTCAAAGACAATAGATAGTTCAAGCACACAGAGTTTATTGAATGAAGAAGTTGTTTACGACGAATTTAATATGAGTAGTTAAGTTATTTTTTGATTTTTAATTAGTTGCCTGTAATGGCCTCAGTAGTATATCGCGCAGATAAAATAATTTACTTGTTAAAGGCACCTAGACTATATTTTATTTAAAAATTCCTTACTCAGGTTTTAAATTTTCGCATCAGAACGTGTTATAAAACGTGACAATATTGTTTACGTGTTAAAGACGTTTAAGAATGACCAGCAGTTTTACAAACGTATCTTTCTGCTGCTGGCACTTTGGTAATTACGATCAGCTTGATAAGTTTTTAATGAACAACTGATAACGGTTCGATGACACAAGCAGTTGGTTCTTCTGGCTGCGTGGTTTTAGCAAGACTGTACCATGACCCATGATACTAGGAAATCAAAAGCAACCATTTGACTTTTTTTTTTCACCGCATAATATCACGTTTTTGTGACATCTGTCTACGTGAGACTTTATATTTCTGGTAGTGCCACATTAAGAGCGCTCGTCCAACAACAGTTCTTGGAGGCTTGCCTACAGGTCAGTGAACACGCGAATTTTTCAGGTCTCGAGCCATGCAGTGAGTAGACAGATCCGAGAAATGTGACAGAGCACAGCTTACAGCGTAGAGACCGGAAACATTCGTGGGCTCACTGAGCTGTAAGCCACGGTCGTTGAAGAACAGGTCTGGACACTCGCCTATCTACCAATGTATTTTGCTTAACCCCCTTGTTGTTTGGCTGTAGTTCGTCAAGTTACCGAGAATGTTGTACTTTTTGGCGCTGTAATCCAGGTGGTCGGACTCAAACTCCGCCCCTTTTTTTCCATTGTTAACATTATAAAGTATATAAAGTTCGTTGGAACCATTATTTAAAATTGTGAGCGAAGGAAGTATTTCATATATTGATAAAAAATACGTTTTGATAAATTGTTTGTCTTAGTGGGAGGTAAATGGGCGGAGCTTGAGCTAGACCGCCCTAACTACAGCGCCAATAAAACACAATATTCTCGGTAACTTGGTGAACTGCAGCCAACAACAAGGGGTCAAGTTTACAGGCGAGTGTCCAGACCTGTTCTTCTTCGACCGTGCTTTAGGCTGGCCTCCAAAAATATATGTGAAATCGTGAAGACAGCACCTGTTTATTAGCTGTTCACTTACACAGTGAAATTGGCCTGTATTCAGTTAAAGTTTTATTGTTGGCTCGGTTTCTTCCAGGAAATTTCGAGTAAGTCAATGACCAATCGTGAACACAATACAGGCCTATAGTTACACCTAAACTAAAACGCGAAATTTTCAGGTGTCTTAGTATAAGTGTTTTTTTTTTGTGCCGGCGTGCTGCAGTCTTGCCTAGTGTTCCATTAGACATTTCATTTATAACTGAGTGTAAAGATCTTGATTTAGGCAGTAAGTATGTTATGCTGTTTCATTTTCGTTTAAGATACTAGAGACAGTAAATTTTTAATGTCGATAACGTGGTGTTAATTAGTACATGTGAAACGGTTGGAAAGGGCCACAAAAATTGTTAAGAGATTGTTAACATAGTTAAAAAAACTGCATTCAACAGTGGCACGTGTGTATTTTGTAATGGCCATATTAAATCTTAACAAATTGTTAAAGTTACAAGAAAGGGTTTAAAAAGGATAAGTTCTGCATCATACGATTGAGGGGTCCAGCTTAATATATCTGAAGGACAGCATGTAAATTCAGATTGCCGGAAGACGTTCACAGATGAGAGGCGCACAGCTCAGTTAAAGAGAAAATTACGTGCAGAATTCGATGGAGAACATATATCGATTCATCCTAAAGAAATGCAATCCTCAGTTACGAAATTCTGTTTTTATAAGACTTTCTACTGTGGACATAAACCATAAATTAATGAACCTGTTACAGAAACACATGCGGTGAAAACCGACGTTGAAAAGTTTGACAAAGCTATAAAAAGTGTATGTAAGTGAAGAAAATATGATCAATGGGCTCGGGATATACTTGCACGTTTAGTGTCTGTTAACCATCTTTATTCAGCTGAGGATAGGTATATATAATCAAAAGTGCGATGTTAACTTCCATATTTTCCGAGAAATGCCTATACTTATTCAAGGAGTTTATAGCACCTATGCTACACAACAACTGACTGAAAAGAAAGGCTGCCCACGAGATGAAGAAAAAAATCTGACCTTCTATAAAGCTATGGAGGAATTTGAATTGGGTGAAGAAAAAAAAACAATTGAAGAACTACAGGGCACGCTGGGAAGACATTTACAAGACGACTTAGAAGCATATTCAGAAAAAATTACGATAAGAATTTCTGACCATTTTCGTGGTACTGTATTATTTTCTAAAAAGCGTGGGTCTTAAGAATGTTGTTAGATTCCATGGAAGTGTAAGTGAAATTTTGGTTAAATTCCACAACAGAGGAAGTAATTGTAAGAGTCCTGAAGACGAATAATTCGAACATTTAGTAGATTTTGGTGAATTTTATTTTTATTAGGTAAACATTTCTGCTCTTTAGTTATGGTCCGATATATGTTGACGTACTGTGCATTGTTTTCAGCTCATTGCCGTTTTGAAATGCTGTTCATGACAAACGCCATGTAATGAAAAATTAAATACGCTTAAGCGGAAAGAAGTAAATATTTAATGCAATATGATACTTTTTGTGGGTTTATTATTTTAACTTTGTTCTCCATAGTTTTCTTATACGATGTGCGTTTTGGTTTTACACTTTTACTGCACTATGGCTTTTTCGGAACAAATTCTGAAAAAACAAATGCTGCTTTTATGTGAATTAGTATTAAATTAGAATATAGTACGGGAAAAACTAGGCACTTTAGCTTTGGATCTGAAATATTTTGCTGTACAGTGCGCCGTTTTCGATTAAGTTAATTTTTTAAATATTATTTCCGGGACGAGTCCCGTTAAAAGGAGAAGAAGTTATAAGCGTATTTTCGTGAATTTTTGAAATGTTATGGTAAATTTTGTGCTCTTTAATTATTTTTCTCTACAAGTTTTGTCTGGAGATGCAGCGTTTTCGATTATTAATTTTTTCCGTTTTTTCCAGGACTAATTCCGGAAAAAAGTATAAACCAGTAGGTAGATTTCGGTGGATTTTGGATATGGAATTCAACTAATTTTTCTGCGAATTTTTATTAAAAAAACTTTTTTCTGCAATTTGTCCATAAATCGACCGCTTTCTCTCTTATATTTCCTGGACTAACGTTCCGAGCTCACACAGTATACTTTGTGGTTCATCACAGAGAGATATTCTGTCAATATGGACAACCTCTGATTTTATAGCCTGAGAGCTCTAATAAAAAAATACTAAAAATCCACATTAATTATTATTTTACAGTCTTGTGAGGTCCTTCCTAACATTTCTGTAGCTTAGGGCAGTATATTTTCGTTACAGTGGATTCCACATTAGTTGCCGCTGTTGAAACGTCTCTTCCATTCCTTTGCGAAAATACCTCGTTTCTTCTGGTAACTGATTACTCGTAAATGTTGTCGAACGAAGTCATGGATTGTGCCCAACTTACGACGCAGTTAACTGGCATACACTGCGGGCGAAGCTGGTGGCTCTACTTCAGTTGGTCTCCGAAACAATGTATCACTGGGGAAGCGAAGCACTTTTCCTTACAGCATATTCTAAAGTGTTACCACTGATATGTAAGAAGGAATATGGACACCTTGGAAACCCGAATGTTTTGATTGTCTGCCACAAAAATTTACAGAATTTTATTTATCAAAGAGAGGTTCAGCTTCTCGGCCTGATTACGGATGCAAAACTGTAGTTCGTATCTTCTTCTTTTCCAGAATATTTGTCACAACCAGGAATAGCAAGGCATCGGAGTTGTGGCCCTGGTCAAAGTAAAGCTCAAGTTCACTCCAAACATAGAGAATTCACATTATGGTGATACATATGGACGGAACTGATTTATTAAAATTAATGTTTCAAAATTTATTGTGTAGAAGCTTTAGGTTTGACAAAGGAAGTTGTAAATAGCTGATGATTTTTATTCTTCTTCTTGGTCTTGGAATTGGTTCTTACGATAAGTCTTGCGTGTTTTGCCAGTGATAAATATTATGAATACAGGTACAATGAATGTACTTAAAATAACTTTCACTAAAGTATAAATGACAGATGAACACAAAGTTTATTTGGGAGTGCATAATCATGTTGTAAGTATGTTGAAAACTATTTAATCCTGCATAGTTACGAAATGAAATGGCGCAGATAACTTTCGTCACAGAACACAATACTGGAGACCATCTTACATGATGTAGTTATTTAGGAAGCTTCCTACTCGTTCACGAAGGTGACAACTCAGATAAACGAATGAAGTATTGTCGTAAGTTATAATCATAAAATATTGTGCTTGAATTATTCTTATTCTGTAAGTGAGAATGAATTTACTACAGAATTTTCTGGCCATTATAATGTTTGTTCGGTCTGGAGTACTGTACTACCGGTACAATATGATTGCTATATTTTATGAAATATTAAGAATTAGCGCTAAAATGATTGTATGTTAGCTGTCAAGGAAATAAGATAGTATAAATTGGTTAAATCAATGTTTTGTTTTATTGGAGATCACGTGATACTTCCATGTGAATATATTAAATGTCTGTATGGCTGAGCTAAGATAGGTACAGAACAGAAGATATTATGGTTAGAAAGTATTATCTTTGAAGATTAGTATTAGACATCTAGGTATTGTTATAATAGAATATATGTATTGTACGGTGCATATACAAGTATATTTACGAAAAGGTTAAATTTAATTAACAAATTGATTTATTTTTATAATGTATGCTATAAAATTTTTGCATTGGTTTGTTTCATTAGATATTATCTGAGTATTTATGAATGATATAGTGTCTCAGGAGGGTTAAAAAAGGAGATAATGTTGATGTGCAGGACTAAAAATTATTTGTGTAGCTTAACTGACATAAGTGACTGACCGGACCTTTAAGAATATATGATATGTGCGTTACGATATTATCGAGTGCTTTGTCAGCATCGGATTTTGGTTAGTTAATGTAATGAATCTAAGTCGCGGAATGTTTAGTATTATGGAACATGATTATGACCGTTATTAAAAAAAACCAGTGATATAAATATTTATAAGGTTTGTCTAATCATGAACGGAATTTAGGTACAAAAATAGTTACGTTCATAGTAATTATACGACTTCGGAAATTAATGGTTAAATTTTGCATAGAGATTGGTTTGAGGTATATTTCATTGGTTTTTTACATGTGTTTGAATAGTATGTTCCAATGGTGTCTTGTGTGTATTACCTGACTGAGTAGTATGTCTGGTGAAGTACACGTAAGTAAAGAAGGTACGTTTGTCTAGATGATAATTGATTTTGTTTGATGCATGAGAACGACCTGTAGGTTTGAAAGTCTTAAAAAAGTTTAGCGAAGAATTAATATCAGCTATGTTTTCTCTGGCATGTATGTACTGGAGATGATAACGTATACAGCATGATTCAGTTACTGATAATTGATATAACAGGGACGGATTTTCGTAGTGTTAAGTTATACGATTAAATAGTGCAGTTTGTATATTATTTGGAAATATTTGTTTATATTGACTTAACGTACAGTATCGAATAGTTTACTATGTGATCTGCCTCGGTTGGTTAATGAATGCTGAGATAATATTGTAACGTATGATTCGTTTGGAAGATAATGTGCTTTCCGATGTAGGGTTTTATTTTGATGCTTACAAATATAAAATGATAAGTTGATTGTAGGTTTGATCTAACTTGATAATTTAGTAGGTAGTTTGTAAATTGAATATTAAAAGTGACGCTGGGCTATAGATTGAGTGGTGATAGGTAACGTTTTACAGTAGGATAGATAGTATGTAATATTTGACTGGTAGGGCTAGATGGTTACAGAAAATACTGAAGATGATGCTATAGATAGGTATTGCAGCTAAGTGTACTAATAACTACCCGGAAGTTATGTTAGTTCGACAAGATTTGGAGTAGTAAATCTTTTATGGAAGTGATCTTTGACGCTTCGTACTTTATTTTATCAATGTTTAAATTCACAAGTGTAGAAGATAAATATGTACATAATAAAAAAATATATGAATAAGAAGGATAATATGAATGGGAAGGGTAAGTTAAAAGCAAAAAAGCTGAGCTTGAGATTACGAAACGACATCGCAGAAGTGAAATATTTTATGACGTATGAGATAATAATAATTTTATTAATTTTAGATGTGTTACGGGTAACTCGACTTTGGTAGTTTTATGTATTTTTTGTATATGGTCTATTAGATTAGATGAAATTTGAACTCTGATATGTATGGATCAGTTCTGTATGGTATAGATTTATCTGTAGTGATCAGCTCTAAATGGTTTCGTTAATGGTAGGTCTTATTATGTTTGCGTAAAATAACGGAAAAATTTAAAAATGTATGCGATATCAGGTAAATAGAATGTGGTAACATAGTCAATTTTTACATTAAGATTGATATAACCAGGTATTTGTAAACTTGTAATTTTAGTTATTTAAGCTAATGTTTGACTTGATTAGGGTAGAAAAAGCGTTGCATTTATAGTTGATGTGTTGTTACTGAAGGACTAGTCATAGGTGTAGGTTAAACATTGTATCAATAAGTACATGTAAGTTTTTAATTTCTTTTGATTAGTGACCTTAAAGTTCGACTGAACTGATATATGTGAAGAGTGAGATGGAAAGATCTGATGTAACATGGCTGTAACTCTTACAAGGTGACTCGTACAAACCGACTCCTAACAGAGTATACTTGACAAAGATTAGTTTTGTAAAACAATAATCTGCGCGAAGCTTCTCTCCGAGGTACAAACAGACCTGACAAATACGGAAGGTAGCAAAGAAATTCTAGTTTATATATTTGGTAGTCAAATTCAGCTCGCTATGTTACATAAAGTATGATGTCCGCCAATGCGAATCACTGTGTAGCCTTGCGTGTGGTGTAACTTGCCGTTAGCAGCTGTTAGTGTACCGACATCTCGCGCCCTACTGAACCTGGGTTCGATGGATGCTTTTCTATATTCAATGATTTAGCAAACGTCAGGTTTATCATTTTAAATGTACTTTCTATGAACAGATGTAATTTTGGATGGTATGTTTATGATTGGCTCATGTAAAGTAAAAATTAATAGCTGTAGTATTTGAATAAAAATTACCGATTGAATCTTTCAATGTTTTTGGAAGAACTATGATATTTTGTCCCTACGCGGACTAATGTGATTATTTTCTTCATAGTTAGGTTATGTGTCCGACTACGATAAGTGTGTGTAGGGTAGGAAGAAGCGGGCATTTATAGTTAAGACGCGTAATGTAGAAATGCTAGTTCTGTATATAAGTTAGACGTCGTGTTAGTTAATGTAATAAGGTTTATATATTTTCTTTACTTATGGAAACATTAGGGTGAGTGAGAGATTTTGGTCGGTGTTCAACATCGATTACATTATCTCTGGAAGAATTGATATGATTTAGAATAGTTGGATTAAAATCGGACTGAGATATGAACTTCAAAGGAAATTTAGACGTATTAGAGCTGGAATGGGTGTGGAAGAAACTCTTGAAGGTATGAAATATTAAAATTAATTTATAATTTACATGCTGTGTATGAAAGTGAATAGAGAAAAAGCTGTACATCTGAAAACATTTTAGATCCCGCTTATTAGTATATAATGTATTTTACATTCATGTTGCTCATCGTATATGATCTCTGTTGTAGATGGAAAGTGAACGTCTATAATGGACGGGATCATCCAGTGATAAAAACAAACTACAGGGTTAACAATCTATATCTATGCTTGTTTAATGTTTCCGCATCGCGTATACATATCTGCAATATTAATTTAAAAGCATGGAATATTATAGAAAAGCGTCTACGATTTTATGTGTAGCTATAATACTATAGCAAGTAGTTTTCTTGTTAAGTTTGAGAAAACACTAGTGTTAATTCAAAAGGGAAATGCATATGGTGTCGCTCACTGAGACATTGTGATGTGCTATGTGTTGTGCTTCCGGTGATGTGTTCGGAATGTATGTACATAGTTCTGTGTGGAGCTAAGAGAGTGTTTGCGTCTATGCGTCAAGTAGTGGACATGAGTTTAAGTATGTTTAGCCGTCTTATATATGAATAAATGATTATAAGTAGATAGGTATGTGTAATTTTTTTACGCTTTGTCCATCTCGATGTGATTTGGGAGGGAAAAAATCACTCAAACAAACAAGCAAACAGGAAAACAAGAAAGTAATTACACATATTCAGAAGTTATGTAAAGCAATGTTCTTGAGTGATTTCGGAATAAATTTGGTAAACAAAATATCGGTGTGAATGTACTGGAATTTGAACTCACGATCTCCATATTACAAGTACGCGCGTGCAATTCTCGCGCCACCTTTATTTAACACATAAAATACAATTATTTTGATAGCTATAGAATCTGCAAGTATGAGACGTTAATTTCGTACTGGTAGAAGTCTTGTATGTGCAAGCTTTGAATTCAGCAAAAAATTATAGTTCCGATAAAAAACAATCGTGCCCTGACAGAGATTCGAACCCTGGACCATTAAATTAAATAAAAAACATGCTACCACTGAGCTATCATGGTAGTAGTGACATAATTTTTCTTAAGACTTAAAATGTAATAGGAGGGTAGGAAGTGTCTGGCACTGGGCTGCAGCGAGGTAGGGTGTGGTAGTACATATAATAGGCTTTGCTATTGTTCTCGTCAGAACAGTGTTTTTCTTTGCATACATCGGATACATACATAGACTGTGCCTTGGAGAAATGGACAGCTCTGTACTTCCCAGACTCAGTCCAGCAGCGAGGCCGGATGTTACCAGACACCGCACAGGTGTGCAAGCAGAGTCCAGAGTCCAGAGTCCAGAGTCGAGTCAGGTTGCTCCACGCGACAGTGACATGCGAGAGTGCTTGCCCTGCGCTTCCTACACGGACGTCTCGCACAGCGCAGCAGTATGCACGTGAGCGGATGTTACCGACACCATGCAGGTGTCAGAAAGTCACGAAGGCAGAGTCATGTGACATTGCACCCTGTAGCTTCTCTCTTGACTTTAACAAGGTCAGACAACTACATTGTGCTCTTGTGTGCGTGCTTACAGCTACCTACATTATTTTCTCGTGTACTCAGTTAAATCTAGTACGAGAAATACTTCAATTTTAACTATACAGAATGAATCCGATTCTTCGGTCTATTCATGCTACTCGCCTAAAAACAAAAAGGTTATACGCAAATTCAAAGACGAATGTAATGGTGTGCATATGACTGAGTTTGTAGGACTGCATGCGAATATGTATGCCTATAGGTGTTTCTGCGAGAGTGTATAGGAAAAGGTTAAAGGAATTCAGAAATTTGTGATCAAAAAGAAAATTACCTTCCAGGACTACATCAGAGTTTTGAACAGAGAGAGAACGTTATGAAAGTAACTGTACACAGTATAAGATCATGGAAAAAGCAGCTATATTCCAAGTGCAGCAAAAAACTGACGCTTATTTGTCTAGACGACAAACTATGCGTGTGCTAAGATATATTAAACTCTCTAACATATGGATACACTGACTAAAAGTTAAGTCACGTTCATTAGATTATTTATATTAAATTTGTCATTGTAGCATACTATTTCCCTAACAAATGTACTGAATGTTATTAATGTGTTGAAAATTTTTTCTCTTCCGACTGTGACTTACGACCTGGCTACAGCGAAAAAGTCCGTACAAAAAGCTGAAACGACATAATTAACTGGCAAAGTCTAGTAACTAATGCAACACCTACATTACTAGTGGTCTGCAAATAAGAGACGTGTGGTACACTACTAGCAGCTACTATAAGACTACTGCAGAAGTCACGAGACTCCACCAAGACTACATTGCGAAACTGTTCAAGGCTTATTATTACCGTACCGAGTAACTGTATAAATGTTAGGAAATTAAACAAAAACATGTTAAATAGACTCACAGAATAGGTACAAGGGAAAAATATGTATACATTTTCTGAAGTCTAGTACATGTAAATCTGTAAAACCAAATGATTGAAACTTTACTAAAAAGGTATACACAGGTTTAAAAATTAAATTGAGCCATCAGTGGAACATCATGAAAAGATCTGAGCAGACTTAATGATAAAAATCTAACTAAAACATTATGAGAACTGCAGTAGGTGACGATGATGGGTGGCAACATGATAAACACATGGCTCAAGTAGCAATTTATACTCTAGTACATGCAGAAGGAGAAGCTGGGACAGGTTGCGACTTGACTGACAATGATGGAGAGGGGAAAGGAGGGGGAAGTGCAATGACAGTTCAAGGTCATGTGATGCATGAAGAGATGCTGGGACAGGTTATGACAGGTGCAGCAGTAATGATGGAGAAGAGGGGAAAGAGGGGGGAAGTGAGCTGGGACAGGTTCACACAGGTACAGCAGCTCTGGTGATGGAGAAGGGGATGGAGGGGGAAGTGCAATGACCGTTCAAGGTCATGTGAAGCCGGAAGAGAAGCTGGGACAGGTGTGCCAATGAATTTGGGGGAAGGAGGGGAGAGGGGAAGGTACTGTAGATAACTGCATGGTTATACAAAACTATAGTCAGTTCCCTGCTGGATGCTGAAGATGTCGGATGCTGTCCGTCATGTATGGGAGATGTGCAAGTAAGTATCATAATTAAATACAGAATTTATCGGAAATCGATCGGGTGTAGATTCGAGAATGTAAGATAACTGATCGATTGAATCGAAAATTATTAATTGTTTGTTTTGATCGGTAATCGATCGGGTACTGTGCGAAAGAAATTAAATAATAATTAATAACAACTGATTTTCCCTTTTTTAATTATTAAAATATAGGGGTTATGTTGATCAGGTATGGGGCACAAGAAATTAAATAATAAATAATATAGATTGATTTTACATTTTTAGTTATTAAAAACATCTGGGGTTATGTATATACATATACTGCATAGCATGTGAACCTTACAAAATGTCGAGCCGAGGGTTGCCGAGCATTACCGAAGATTGCCGAAGGTAAACGATTTTGGCCGAGCGTACCCGATGTATTTTATAAACTAAATAATTGTTATATAAAATACTTAAAAATATTTTATTTTCATTTAATTTATTTTTTACATATGTGCGGGGTCAGGACGGAATGAGAAATCAAAATTTTTGGAAAAACTCGGAAGAAACCTCCAAGATGGCGATAGAAAACATGATGGCGTAATTTTCAATTTTTTTGGAACTTTTAAAATTTTTTTTAATGTTTCGAAATTGACATAATTCAAGATGGTGGTCGGAAACAAGATAGCGGCTGGGAACAAGATGGCATCCGGAAACAAGACGGTGGCCAGAAACAAGATGGGGTCGGGGTGTTGGGTTACATGGGTCAAAGGTCAAGGTCTAAGGTCAAGGTCCTGGGTTCAAAGGTCAAGGTCAGCCACTCACCCACAGCTGCCAGCCGCTGTCCCCGGATCGGCTATTTCCTTCTACTCAGTCTTAATACTACGTAAACTTCGTATTTCATTCGGTAATCCTACTGCATTAAAGAGTCAGTGTAATTACCCCACAACTTCAATATTACTGTGGCAAAAGATTATTGAAGAGGCGTGACTGCAAATAAGGCCGAGGTGAAGTCAATGTAAGTGGTACAGACAAACTTAAGACTGCTTTACGCGTGGACAGCTATAGCTACTTATCCTGCTGCAGAGTTAAATAAACTAGCAGATTTGTCATTCTAACAATTGATGACTGAACTACGTATCTGGTTTACAAAGAAGATTTTCAATTACAGTAAATATTATCTGCTGTGAGTAATACACGCGAGCAAAGCCACGGGAGAACAGCTAGTATCATATAAATTATGTTTTGTTTGTTCGTCTTCTGTGCTGTTCTATATCAGTAATCCGAATGCGATTAAGTTTCTTTAAAAAAAATTGGGCGTGGGGATGGCATAAAGGTGTATAGGAACGGAACGGAACGTCCAAAAACTTAAGGAAAGAAACGAAAGAAACTTGGTGAGTTGTTATGCGTGTGTCCGCAAAGATTTCAGCCGAAAATACAATTAATTTCTGGAGGGACGGGTGTCCAAATGGGGTATAGGGACATCACGGGAAAATCAAAAATTTAATGCAATGAAAAAAAAATTGGTTGTGTATGCGCCCACGAAGGTTATTACCAGAAATTTATTATACTTAGGAGAAGGTGGAAGGCAAAACGGGATTCAGCTGTGGAACAGAATACCCGATAAATGTCGTGGGAGATTTTTATTTTCAAAATGTTTCTAAAACGGACATTAGTAACCGTTAACATCATTTTCATTCATTTAGCACTTTTTAAAATGTTTGTTTTTGAAAAATGAACACATTAAATTGGAAACCCGGCAAATGAAACTGCAGGAACCAAGTAGGATACCATAAACTTATAAATGAATGAAGAAAAATTGATAAAAATAACATTTATTCGTGACCATTATGTTTTCTTATTTAGATTATAAAACAAATAAGTTTGTTTTCATAATGACGTTAATTCTCTTAAATATAGAAATAAATTACTTTCAAACGTTTACATTTGAATAAGCATGTATAGAACCATAACTGCGCTGTACCTAGTACTTATTAGACATAAAATTTAGTATTAAAATTTCGTCTTTAAGAAAGTGTGCATTTGGTGTCCTGATGTACAAAACGCTAGCTAATTGGCTTGTGTGAAGGATTTAAGTTATTTCAGACTACGGTCATTTACCCAATATAATGGTAAATTTGACTAACTAGGTTTTTCATCTTGAGGGGGAGGGGGGCACAATTGGATTGTGGAAGCAGGTTTCCCAGATAAATAAAACTGGGCTTAATGTGTCAATGGAGGACCATGTTCAGCATACCCTGCCATTCTGGCACTAATAGACTTGTGAAGAGGACGAAGGAAAACTGGGTCTGGAGATGACAGAAGGATTTTGCAGAATAATTTTTTAAGAATATTTTTTTTTGGGGTTTATACGATATTGGTAGAATATCTTTCGCAAGTCACCATATTAATACAGTAGAGGTCAAACTTATCAAGCGTTTCCCTAGATGTCTGCCTTTGGCATCACATGAAGTAGTTAATGGCATTGTGAAAGAAATGAAGGATCTAGACGAAATAGAACCATCAATCAGCCCGAGATCATCTGAAATTGTGTTTATTAAATATAACTATGACTCCAAAATTTTATGTAGATTATTACCAGCTAAATTATGTGACCAAAAAAGACTGGCACGTACTTCCTTGGATAGATGACACATTGCACAGCATGGCTGAATCCCAATATTTCTCCTACTTGGACATGAAAACAACTAACGGCATTGTGAAGTTGCCCAAGGAGAAACAGAGAAAATTTCCTTATCGGTACAATGAAAGAGACTTGTCAATTCGAGGTAATGCCTATTGGAGAACACAAGAGCTACAGAGTCATTCAAGCAAGTACTGGAAATTGTACTACTATTGGATATTTGTCAGGTTTATTTAGATGACATTATGGTCACAGGTATGCCATTAGATTAGCACTTGACATTTCTTTAAACAGTATTTCACAAGGTAGCAGCAGATAATTTGACGCTAGTTCCCAAAATTTGCTATCTCTTAAAAAAAAGTGAGTTTCCTGGGGCATGTCGTGTCGACTGAAGGGATAGAAACAGATCCAAAGAAGACGAAAAAATTTATAGACTCGCCACAACCAGCTGATCGTACCAAAGTTAAAAGTTTCCTGGGGCTGTGTGCTTATTTCCCGTGTTTTGTTTATGGGTTTGAAGAATCGCAAGGCCATTATGTTAGCTGACTGAGACGTAAAGATTATTTATCTGGACCCTCGAATGTGAATCTTAGTTATCATAATTAAAAGATATTTTATTTTCTCTTGTCCTCGGCTACCCTAGAAATAACTACTTGTTCGTTTTAAGCACTGATGCTAGCGATGTGGGAATGGTGCCTCTTTGTCAAAAATCGATAATGGGTAAGAACAGCAATAACAATATTTCAGCCAAGTAATTACTGTGTATTTGCTAGTGAGCTTCTGGTAACAGTTAATGATTTTTCCCATTGCTTGTGTTACTTCTAAGGAGAGCATTTGAATCTCTGAACAGACCATGCTTTATAAAGTTGGTTACTGAATTTCAAAATTCCTGAAGGACCAATAGCTCGGTGGATACAGTACCTCCTAGAGTAAGGTTTTGAAATACAACACAGGCCTGAATGCTTATGCAACAATGCCAATACACTGGCCAGGAAGCCATGCAAGTCAATATACTTCTATTCTAATCACCCAAAGGAGATGGAGACTGGAAAGACACCAACTGCTCGAACAAATATAATCCAAGTTATCTTTAAAGTGATGAAAAGTTTGGTGAAGATCAGAATTATGGCCCTACTTTTAGGATAATGCCAGAACGGAAGGAAAAGGACCAGTGTCCAGAGTGGACTGAGTATTCATGTAAAAATGCATCAACCAAAGCATACTGGGTATAATGGGATTGTTTAGCTCTGAGAAACAGTGTGCTGTACAGGAATCTGGATAGTGCAGTCGGAAAATTAAAACGACTACAACTGGTACTCCCAGAAATTAAGGTTCCAGAGGGGCTGAAGACTTCATAGTTTAGTAGCTGGAAGAGATTTTGGAATTAGTAAGACTCTCAACAAAGACAGGTTGCGATTCTATTGGCGGCATTGAAGAGATGGTGTTGAGAAATTGTGCAGAACATGTGATGCCTGTGCTGCGAGAAAGGGACCAAAACTAAGAGACGAGATCATCTTAAGAAACACATTGATGGAACCCCATTTGAGAGAATGGCAGTTAATATTTTGGGTCTCTCGCCAAGAACAGAGAAGAACAAACAGAACCTACTAATCGCGCAAGATTACTTCACAAGGTGGTCTGTGGTCCTACTGATACCTAAGAGGCTAGCATTAAGGATGATCCATTAGTGGAGTGCCATTCAAGATGGCGGTTGGAAACAAGACGGTGGCCGGAAACATGATGGTGTCCGGAAATAATATGGCGGCCGGAAACAAGATGGCATCGGGGTGTCGGGTTTCAGGGGTCAAAGGTCAAGGTCACAGGGTCAAAGGTCTAGGTCAGTCACTCAACCACAGTCGCCAGCCGCTGTCCCCGGATTGGCTATTTCCTTCTACTAGACTGATTTCCCCGGAGCTAAAAACAACTGCGCCACATAACATCTAAGTTATTCATGAAAACTTATTTTTAAAATATAATACAATTTCCTGGGCTCATAGAGGTTGTACAACAACACGTCCCGTTAGAACTTTAGAATGAAACTCCTAAATCATTTATTTCTCGCTAATCGTATTTGCTTTCCGTATCGTCTGCCTTGAAAGTATACAAACAAAGTTCCTTCTCAAAGTTATCTAATAAAATAAAAAACTTGCATTACTTTATTTTAGGAACTTAAGCAAGCATCTTTCTGAAGCGAACAACACCCCAATATCTGTACTGGTTATGATAGGCAAATTGTATCCCTTTCCACCCATTAAGGGGTGGAAAATCTTAGTTTCAAATCTTAAATATTTTGTACACGTATCCAAGTGAAGTGAATATAGCCCGTTCAGTGAAAACAAAATCGATCAATCATTATAAATCACATATCACCCCTGTAGACAGCAGAGTTAGCGCTCTGTGTTTCCTTAGGTGGGTAGTAGTGGAGGGTGTTGCAGGTAGGGAAAGAAGTCCCTGGATGTAGGGTTGGTGGTGTGTAATAGGCTGGAAGACCTTTTGTTACGAATAGTGCCTTAGCACCACGAGGGCGTATTTGCATGAGGAGAAGAGGAGTTGTGGTTGTGGTTGGATATGTTGTTCCTAGATGGGGCAGGTTCCTCTCGAGAGAGGAAGTGTCATGTTATTGTCGGCAGTGATTCTTTACTCCTGAGACAACCCTGCTCTAAATGTGTTTCATCTCCATTTGGCTTCTGAATTCCGATGTGACCACGTACTTCTATTTTTCAAATATTTCAATACCATTTTTCTGGTATAAAAATGTATATACAATATATACACTTGTTATACCACACCAACAAAAAAACTATTATTTCTTTACTTCATAATTTTACACATACACACACATTCACTATTGTATATTTTCAAAATACACATTCTTATGTCACATCGAGTTATAGCGCTGTCACCTTAGAGCACACTCAACAGTTCATCACTTAGATTCCAGGACAAACACCTTATTGCATATGTGGGTATTCATAGTAAAGCGATAAAGTCTTGTGGTTGATATCATCTGCGGTATACGATTTAGTATGTGGGAGGTATAAATCCTGGTGGGGAATTTCGCCTTCCAGTGGTTCATAGTGAGTTTAGATCCAGGACTCAGAATTTTTATCTTCGATATGATAGTTAAATTTTTTTAAATTTATAAGTCGTACATTTCATGGTAATAGCATAAAAAATAATTCGAGCCCCAATTTTTAAGGTAGAAAATTCGTTTATATATTGCAAAGAGAACCTGAGGTATTAATACGTCAATAAAGTAAGATCAAGCAAAATGATTCAATAGTTGAGCTAGATAAAGGAATACTGCAAGAAATTTCAGTAACTTGTGCATAAAAACAATGATACAAACGTTGTTGAGTTCATTAACGTGCTTGTATCTCCAGAGCTTCTGAGACCTCAAAGAAACAGAATGTCTCCAACCAGACAGCCCCTGTGAAGCTTTTGTTTCTAATATTAATAAAATTGTCAGAAAAATTATTTTAGTGATGATGTCAGAATTGCCAACATTAAATAAAAAATGACGAGCTTTCTAGTATCATTGATATTGTGGCTAGATGTAACAGTCTTTTTTTTAAAGAAATTGGAAATGTGATATGTATAAAAAGTTTAATACGTGTATTTAATTATATTTTATTATTTATTTATAATGTCACAAATTTACAAGTGAGGTATGTTGAAAAAAAACCTGATCAAGTTGTACTAACTCTCTACGAATTGACGTTTAACACACGCGGGCGATGTAACAATTTATAGTCCGGTCTCGGTCTTGATCCAGTCTCTGAAGTATGCGACTTTAGCATAAACCCCAGGCTTGTTAGCCTCGGCACAACCTCCTCCCCAGGACACGACACCCACGAGGGTAGATCCCAGTACTAGAGGTCCTCCTGAGTCACCCTGGAAACAAACACAATACATTCACTACTATGTGCATGACATACCAGGGATATTAGTAGGGGAATTTCCCATACGGTTTATGTAGCAACAAGGTACATAAATACAACTCGTGTCTTAATTTAGTAAATTTGGTTAAATATATTACACACGTAGAAAACGTTGCGGACGTTGCCGTAGGCCTGATTACTCGTGCTTACCAAGTATTTGTATTCCGTCGTTACACTATAATATCCTCTCGAGCGCTAAATACCTTTATGTAAAAAATTCACCAAATCTCTACATTCAACGTGTTATGTAAATAATGTAAGTGTTACCATATAATTTGGGACTAGTGATGGATTTCAGCACAATATTTTTAATGAGTCTCTTACTTCAACCATACTCTGATCAAGTAACACGTGACCTGTATTAACTTGCTACAGGGAACAATGAAAAAATATATACTTATTGGTCTCCAGAAAATATTTTATCATTAAAAACTTTGCAATAATATATTCTTGCTGTCCCAAATGAATTTTGCAGTGATTACATAACATTTTTGTAGCCACTACAAAATGATTTTGTGAGGTTCATATTGGCAAAACATTTTGCAGCCAACACGAAACTGTTTTTTATATTTGTGAGGAAAAACAATGCATTGTAGGCAGTTCGGCGTCGATTATAATATAAATGGCTCACATTTACAATATTTTATAGTTTTTAGTCGTTTAATGTATTAGTTAAAGACACTTCATACTTTATGCTTATTGTAAAAAAAAAAAGGAAGTCGAAATGTAACGCTTAAATGATAAAAGCCAAATTAAAAAATAATTTGAACTATCCTATTAATTTTATTTGATAAGCCCATAATTGTGTACAAATGCTCCATTACCTAAAGTGCTTTCCCTCCGGTGAATCTTGGATGCAGCCAGTATCATAAAATATTGATATTGTTACAGATAACGTTTAAGTGGTACATTTCGTGAAGCACTAATAATGTCGAATCATTCGATGAATATTAACACAGAACCTGGTTGATTTAGGTCCTGATTCATACATCAAAGTATTGTGGTACTAAATACCAAACAGTTAATAGTTGTATAATTTAATGTTAAAGGGCGTTCATCCCTTAAGTATTTGATTTGTAGTTTTCCTTCAATTTAAGGTACATCAAAGCACATACTTCACTATTGTGAAACTGTTACAAATACACAGATATCAATTTTGTTATATAGGTAATATGGAAGCAGAAATTATGTAGCTAAATGCAACAATGGACATGTATTACTTCCCTGACTAAACGCAATGCATGTCTTTCCCCCAAAATAAAACAAAATCTTCGTACTGGGAATTCTTGTAAAAGAAAGTCAAAACATCTAAGAAGTGCGTGTGTTCAATCGTCCTTGAATAAGAGTGTCATTGCTCTTACCTGACAAGAATCTTCACCTCCCTTCCTGAGGCCAGCGCAGATCATAGTGTCTTTGTTTATGTCGCTGCCGTAGTCGGCTATACACTCTTCTAGCGATACAACTGGCACGGATACTTCCCGTATCACCTCTACTGCGTCACCGTCTTCCTGCAATAAACCACAATTATCCCATAAACCGCACGTCCAGTACAAGTTGTCGTACAAATATTGCTGTATTTTGTTGCTACGCCATTAACATTTTAGTCAACACAAACAGTTCATGTTGGAATGAATAGCAATATAAGGTTTAAAAATAAAGAATAATTGTGTTATATTAGAAGTTAAACAGGAAAATAGTTAATGATAGACTGGTTTAATAGCAAAATTTGCTTCATTGGCTGGTGGAGCAAAATTTTTAACCGAAAACTCCAATAAGGTATGCTACTTGTAGCTCCGTTAAACGTTGTCATTATATTTACCTTCCATTAATTTCAATGGCACTTTAATTAAAAATGAACATCATAAGTAACACCGTAAAATATGTGGAGAGTCAGACATTTTTCCAGAGTCTGGAATAATAACTCCGTCATGTCCACTGCCACACGCTAATCGTAAAATAATCATGTAATGCCTCAGATGTGCCTGTCATAATGTCCAAAAAATGTCTGTAATGGCTGTAGCACAAATAATCACATGGACCCTACAGAAACGGATATTAATGTTGCGTAATATCCACAAAACCTATGCATATCAGGATGTTAATAGCTTTGCATTACTATTCTTTGTTTTATTAACTTCTACGTAATATTTGCGTGATCAACGTTGAAGTAAAGCTGTTTGATATTCGGTACGGAGGAGATACTGGCAATAGCTGTGCATTGCAGTGTTTAGTACGGTATGAAAATAATTTAGCAAACTTCTATATTTCAAATAGAATTAAATTCGTTACGTTATTTCACTTTTTCATAGATGATGTTAACCGAAAAAAGAGTTCAAGTCTGTCATATTTTATCACAACTGAGATACATGATGCCAAATGCGTCGCAAATGTTCTTGCTTTGCGTTTCTTCGGTGCTATTGAGTGATAGCCACATTTAATAATCCCCCAGGTAAACACGTAATTTCAAACTCGTTTTGTACGCATGATTGAAATTTTTAGAGTAATAGAGGGAATTATACATAAAGCATGGCATGATTGTGGTTATATTTATCCTGAAGAATATTTTTTGACATTACATACATGCTGTGTACTCAATTATTAATGTACTTTCTATGCCAATAAAAATTTCATATAAAGACTGTCCGCAATTAACTAAATTTATCTTTATTTCAAAAATTTTTTCTAATTTTTACCCAAGAGATCTGACTGGAGCATTTTGTTAGTAAAAACAAGGCGAAATTCTTATATCTTACAGCTAGAGAGTGTTTTCTAAAACTGTATATGTTATCATGTTTTATTTTGCTTCATACATGTCAGGTATTATTTGGGATCACAGGATTCAGGAGGTACTTACGTGGGTTGATCCCCATCCTATGATGGTTACTAAGCTGCCAGCGTTAACAACTGAAGAAGTTGACGGTAAACTGACAGCTTTCACATTGTTGCCGAACACTATCGGCGTCTTTAACTGCAAGCACATTACAGTTTCCCTCACACTGTGGCATTTTACAAACACATTTATTTTATAAATATTAAAGTATAGTCCTCTTTCATTCGTGTATTATGTATTAACAGATAAATATTTCGGTTACTACATATATTATAAAGCATTTTACAAGACACTATTCAATATATATATATATATATATATATATATATATATATATATATATATATAAGTTGCAGAAATCCTATCCTAAAGGTCATGTGTGAAGATAATTCACATTAACATAAGTCTTGACGTTTTAGTGGTCTGTAATTTCAAACGTTCAGAAATGTAAAATATTTGACGTGATCTCCTTTGATTTGAAATGAGTTATAGACTTTAAAACGGAGTATTGCGCATGAATAAGACACTCAGCGTATGACACAAGCAAACCCCTCAAGTTCACGTACATATAGTATGCATCACTGGTTCATTAATGTGGTTATATATTGCTACATTGATGACATTTACACGCTTAGTCATTAGGGTCTTGCTCTTTAATTGCTACTGTTCTTGCGACAATTATGTTTGTAAGCTTAACGGAGAGCCGATATCAAAAATCTGTACTGTAGTTTTGGATAGAATGGTTTACGTCATCACATATATATTTTTTTTCAAAACAAAATTTGGAAAGTTTCTACTACAAATTGAACTAACCGGAATTTCGTTAGTTACATAATTAGCTGAACCCATAGTATTTGCGGCTTTGAAAAAATGAGCCTACATGGAAAAGACGAATTAAAAAAAATTGCCAAACATATTTTAGATATCAGCTATCGTTTAGGCATTAAATATTAATATCACTAAAATAAGTAGTACCTATAGAGCGTGGCCTTAAGTTGTGGTCATTGAATACACTCGAAAACACTGAGTGATGTTGCTGTTTTGTTCTAGAGAAACCGCTGCATTTGGAAAGTCAACAATACTCACTATTGGAATTTAATATATGTTGCGTGTCCCAGCTCTTTCAATCACGTTTAGTGTTTTTTTTTTTTTTTTTTTTTTTTTTTTTTTTTTTTTTTTTTTTTTTTTTCATTTGCAATCTTTATGCAACCGGCAATATCCTATCAAATTTTCTTTCCATAACGACAAAATGTTTTGCAGCATGACAAAAATGTCGCAGTTAAATTGTTGAGTACATTGATTTATATTTATAGAGCGTTTTCTTATAATAAGAACACGAAAAAAATGTGCTAGTCCGTGTTAGTACACCGAAGCGTTGAGTCTCGTGTGCTAATTAATTTTTTAAACATAAATGTAACTAATCATCATTAGAGCACTCTATCCAGTCTCATGTCACGGAAAAACATGCGATAAACAAATTTTCAAAGATTAACAAAATATATGGAAAGAAAATGGTTGGTTTTAACTGATTTCTCTGTGTTCTCTGTGAAAAGTTGTAAATTTCCTTTTAGTGAAATCTGTCTTTGTGGTGACTACATAGTTGCAAAACGGTTGCAGACTATTTAGTATCATATTAGATAAAGCCACTGAGATGACGCAAGACTAATAGAATGTTTGCACTCTACGTTAGCTACTAGTTGAAACGCTCAGTGTAAACGAGCTTGTGGTGTGACGTCATCTACAAAACTTTGCTATCAACTTGCATTCAAACCGAAGTAGGGCTGCTGAATATTAAGCAGTAATGCTTGAAATCATCTACTAGTTTTCACTAACTTAAATTCACGAGAAACTAATACTGATGCATAGAGTTCTGTTATGTTATTCAAGGAAAATCATTTGACAATTTTTTTTAATGCCGGACAGAGCAGCAGATTGCTTCAGAAATTAATATTCACGAATTTCGTATGTTTCTTAATACACGCTATTACTATACGTCACTCTTTCTTTTCCTTCTCTCTCTATCTAATTAAGTTGGCAACTTAATTTTGTCAAAATGATAGATTTCTTCCATAAAAGAAATTAAAATTGTATTAAATTTTCCGGGATGTAAATAATATGATCAAAATAATAATGGCCCATAACATAGATGATTGTAAAACCGACAGACGTACTTTCAATTACGACATAAGACATTAGAATGTGGGATGTAAACAGAGACAACAGTGTATTGAGACTTTTATATGTAGGTCATAAAGTACTGAACATTTGTCAGGTTTGCGGAATTAACCTGGACCAATACATTTCGGGATACAACACCTCGAAGAAAATGCTTTACTCATAAAAATATTTTAATATTTGAACTGTACCTCAATACAAAACAATACACGGCCTAAAAACCGAAACTCGCACGAATGTACGTATGTGTGTGTGTTTATATATACATATATGTTCATATGGTAGAAACAAGGTGGAATAGTGAGTTATTGATGCTGTCAAGACTCTTAGAACATAAAGAAGCCGTGATGCGGACTTGATACAACGTGGCAAATTATAGCAGGTATTGTAATGGTGCAAAGACCTATTCACCATGCTACCAATAAAATGTGTTGATAAACAACCAACAATGTTCCGGAGAATTCCAATCATACATGGAATAATGAATGTAATCAATGTGAATATTGCAACAGTAGAAAGAGGGGATGGCCTAATGTTTGCTAAGGAGTTGAAAAACAGCATCTTGTTGCGTTTTTCAGACTACCAAGACAACGAGCTCTCAAGAAATGTTATGCTGTTAGACTCAAGATATAAGACTGCGTTGCTAGAGAACAATGACGTTAATCTTGGACTGTGATAAATTTCAAAAGATATTCAATAACCGAAAATTTTATTTCTGCTACCACAGTGCAGCCAGTTAGTGAACAACATCCAAGTTCTTCATCCAATTTTGACAGTCAAAAGCTTTGGTCTGCATTTGACAAATTGAAGCACACACATTTAACTATCTTAGATACCTGTGTGTCGATATTATTTTTAATAAAGTATGCACACATGCGAGTGTTGTTTGCAGCTTTGTGTTTGTAGCCAACTTGTAGGTTTTTATTAATTGTATGTGAAATGTAAGCTCTACGCATTTTTTAAAATTTAAACTTATGAATATTAATTGTTCAAATGATGTCATAATCAACCGAACTGACGATATCTATGAATGGTGGTGCAACAATAAAAAACGATTTCCTTTGTTGGAAGGTGTAGCAAAGTACTGTTTGGCTATACCTGCGACACAAGTGGCCTGCGAAAGATTATTTTCATGTGCTTGGAACACTGTAACTATACGACGAGAAAACCTCTCTCTAAAGCATATTGAACAACTTGTATTTCTCCATTGTAATTGATTATTTTACTTATTTATGTATATATATATGTATATACGCGTTCTTGTACATAATCATTACTTTATTTGAATGTAGGCACCAAGTCTTCCACAATACCACAGCTGAAACTCACAATAATGTAATCGAAATAGTGTTGGTAGCAAAAAATGTAATTTATTTCAATGACAAAGAAAATGTAATGTATAAT
>PNEQ01052371.1:7139-58893 GCA_003012365.1 Medauroidea extradentata | reverse complement strand
AGAGTACATTTACCTCTAACGAAAAAAAATTAGCTCAGCCAGTTTTCCCGTAATGTCACTTCAAAGTCAAAATTTGCATAATTTTACTTCATACAAAACTTGAAAACCAGTAAATATAATGAAATGGAAAAAATCTCATCAAAACTACACGTCGCCGTCGACGGCTTGAAGCATATACAAACCCATTATAAAATATTTTGTGTTTAAAATAAATTTCTAAAAGTACCAAAAAAAATTTCCAATTTTGAAATTTTTTATTTCACATAAATAGTTTTTGTAACGGGTTTTAAATGCTACAAGCCATAGACCAGGACATGTGGTTTTGATGTGATTTTTTTCATTTCATTATGTTATCTGGTTTTCAAGTTTTGTATGAAGTAAAAACACGCAAATTTTGACTTTGAAGTGCCATTACGGGAAAACTATATGAGCTAATTTTTTTTCCGTAAGAAGTATGTGTACTCTCAAGTAATGTGTACAAAACTAACACTGTTTCATACAAATATAAAATTATGTTTTTTCCCCACTTGAACAACCTTAAGGTAGCCCTTGCTGAACGAGTTTTACACGTTCGAGGCTTAGGGCAACACAGCAAGCGTATATATAGCCTAAGTCGTTCAGGATAAAGTGAACACTAAATATTTAACATTTGAAAAATATCACTAGCCGTTACTGCATATAATTCAACATTAACTATATGACTGCCTTACTGCTCGTATGGTTGGCAGCGAAATTACGCAATATAGTTCCGTGTACCGTATTTTCCTATTTATATACAACAGTGCTGAAACAAAATCAACCAAGAGCGACATTGTATTCTACATCTTTAAATAACGTTTTCTTACCAAACTGTACAGGAGCCTATTGACTGTACAAATGATCTTACACGCGCGCGCGCGAACATCAAGTGTGGCGTCCAGAGAGGCTAGACATTTCCCTTCGTTGGCCATTATGCGTGGAAAGATGCGAATCGGCTGAAAATAGAACATTAGTAGGGCTTTTCCGAGTGCTCAATTTATTACGAACCGCATATACAATGCCTCTACTTAGCCTCTAGGCGCAAGTCAAGAAACTAGCGCACAGATTTCTGGCAAGTAGATCGCCTCTATGGTGACCATATCAATTTGAGATAATATTGAATATTAAGGTAAATTATACACATATATTTTGATTTAAAATTTTATTTTTTATAAGTAGTACAAAACACCTACTCTGCTCAATTTCATCCACGAAAGGAGTTTCCAAAATGGGTATACAAATGCGTAAGATTGTTTGAATGTTACTCCTAAGCAGGTCAAACACATTGAGTAGTTTTTAAATAAACGTCTATGGGTCGAAGCACAGTGGCGTGGGCTATTTAAAACCTCGATTTGAAATTTTACTCTGACAGGATAATCTCATGACATTTGGAAATTTTGTTTGGTAAAACTTTAACGATGCTTTTGTCATTTTGTGATAGGTTGCGTCTTCTTTTCTCTACTGTGTTTGGACGTGGTTGCTTCATTATAATTTATATTACATGCACACATTATATTTCCATAATTAAAGTTAAATAACGCAAAATTAAAAGCTAAACTCGCATTATTATTTTTAGTCTATTCGTTTAGGATATACACATAGGCCTGTTTTATTTTAATGGGCGCTGATCAACACACACTATCCCAATAGATACCAGTGTTCTAAAGAAGGTAGTTACGTATAATTCACTAAATTACAAATGTGGGCCTAAATGTAAAAAATATAAAAAGCAAATTATTTATCTCTATTTACTGTGTTGGGTTGCATCTACAATCGCGTGCACGTATAGGTATGACATGGTACGTCATATAAACATTTTAGCTTAGTTTCATTTAAGTTGGGCCTATCAATTGCCTGGGAGAGTTTTTTAACATCAATTTCTAAATCCATTTCGCAGAAGAACTCTCTATCTTGCAAGTGCGCCCCTGAAGTTTGTAAATGTCCTCTCTCACATTCGTTATTTATAGACGTGTTTTTATGAGTGTCAAATTTCTACGATTTATTTAGTGAGTTTGTGTGTCTTAAACTATTTTACCGTACGGCTACAGCTAGGCCATGCGATAATCAACTTTTTTTTAGCTCAAACAAGAACGGATAGCAAAATTCTGTTTGGTAGTATAGTTTGAAATGTTTTAACTGCAGTAATGCCTTATTTATGCAAGACAAGAAATTATACGGTTTCGGCTAATGAGTTAATTAAATACAAATTTTTAAGTATGTTTTACTAAAGCCATAGTCATGGAAAAATTAGTCAACATGGTGAAAACAAATTTAAACAAAAATGCAAAACCGACACGGAAAAAGTGTACCTACCTGGGCGAGATCTGGTTAGATCTGAAATTGGCGAAATGTGGCATCAGGGATAGGCAAATATACAATTTTTCATATCTGGTTCAGATCTGGCCGAATTCAGATACAGTTTTTCCATACGGTTAATAATAATGAAAACAATAGACATAGTTCAACAAAGTGTTAAAGCATGTCACGTGTGGTCAGATTTAAGCGAATCTGCCACACATATGTTTAATACAGTAGCTTTACCAAAATCAACACTTGAAACTAGGCCTAACACAAAAATATTAAGACTTATGAATACATGCAATTACAGAAAAAGAGAAGAGTTAGTTCGACTTCACGCCACACTCAACTAAAAATTATACTGTCACAACCTTCAGTCCGGAAAAAAGGGTTTTTCTCGTATGCTGTTTACTGTAAAGAGGGAACTATTGGAGATATGGTAAATTGGATTCTTTTTAATTTATATGAATACGTTAAATTATTAATGTCATTTCCAAGCCTATTAAAAAATAATTTTACCACAGTTTCGTATTTTTCTGGTCCCTTAGCGATAGCAGCTAAACCAGCGGCAGACATTTTCCCCGTACCAAACTCTCCCATAAGAAAATATATTTTCTTTCTAGCCTGTGGTAGAATAAACCCTGTCAGTACTAAGGGAGCTGCCTATCGTCGAACCTTCACGTGTTTACTTTTCGGTCGAACCTACACATCGGACGAAATTACGTGGTAAAGAACATTCCCACAGAGTGAATTTTGAGGTAGTAATAAAAAGTAGAAGAGGAGAAGGACTTAAAACGTATATTAGATGATAAGAACATATTAAATCCTATAATTTGAAGATTAATACGAGCTCAGAAAAGCAGTTTATTGAAGGTTTAGATTCACACAAAAAACATTGACTTACAGTATCTCAGTTCCAGTGAGCTGCTAGCTCCAACTAACTCAATATGACTTCACTGGTTTTGTTTGTTTATGTTGGTTTTGTTTGTTTATGTCTGCAAGGACAGTAATACTACACGATATTATTTGTTTCCTTTTTTGACACAATCTAACACTATCGAACAAGTAAAGGGCATTACAATAAGCACTCGAAAAATAATCTCGTAACATTTCTCTACATTCTTATTCCAGTACAATATTTTTCTATTCTCAATGCAGAAAACGGTGTTTACTGTCCGAAAGCGATATCATATAATTTTAAAAATTTCCGATCACCGCCAAATATATTTTAACATGCAAATTCGTTGCTTCATTCAAGGCACGCCTCTAACGCCAAAGTTTATATAGGTTAAAAAATAATACCTGGGAATAAATTTAAGCTATGTGATTTTCGTTATTATAATTATTAGTCCTATTTATAACGAGAAATTTTACAACAGTGATAACGTACCGCTAATAGCCTACATATAGAAGCATAAATATTTACAGCCATATTCTATGTATGTGCTGGGTGGAATTTGCCGAGCACATTTAACAGGGCAGTAATTCACGAAGGTAAGGTAGGTGAGCCAAAATGCAACCAATTGCCTCTAGATCAACCAACAGAACTAATATATTATCATATCCTGGCGATTGACAAACGTGACTGAGGTAACCAATCCTACTGCACAGAGTGAATTTACAGATGTACCTTTATTGACAAGGGCGAGAAGTGTGTATGTACTCACCACCAGATGCGCCTCCCCAGTTGCGTCGTCCACCCAGCCTATCACCATATCGGCCCCCGCCATGCCGCCTCCGGGACTGAAGCCCACCCCCACATAGCCCGTCGTCGCCGCCTCCACGTGGAACACGAGCTCCTTGTCTCCCAGCCGCCCCCACTCCAGCCTGACCCTGGTGGCGGCGGCGTCCAGCCAGGCTTGCTGCCGCCTCCCTGTGGCCGCCCCCACGTGACGCACGTACTGGTCTAGCAGGTCAGCCGCCGCCAGCGCCGCCCCCAGTAGCAACGCGACCACGCCGCGCCGCGTCATGACGCACACTGGACTGGAGGAGAGCAGCACCTGGCCGGAACACCGGCATTGTTGTGCTCCAGGTGGAGGGGAGGGCGCTTCCTTCCCCTCCTCTGCTGCATCCTGCCTGCCTCTCTTTCTCCCATCCTACCTACACCGCGCCTGGAGAACAACTGGAGCTCACAGCAGCCGCTGTTAGGGACGTCTGGGACACTTCATTCCTAGGGTGGAACCTCTCTTGCATATGTTGTTCGAGGTAATGATAAGTTTTTAGCATCCTTCCGACAGATCATAACCACAAATAAGATAGATAGGCGTATACATACCGTAAACGGGGGTTATTTTGGACGCGTGGGATGACTTTGATACAATTTTATACTATATTTATTTTCTATGTTTGTCAGCTTTGAGTAATTTCATGTAGATACTTACAGTTTGGAATTTATCTTGTTGCAGGTAAATTTCTTTATTCAGGGCCAGCTTATTTGAGAAACAAATTTGTTTGAAATGTCCTAAAGTTACCCCCGCTTACGTTGCCTAATGTGACCTCAGATACTAACACTTAAGAGAAATGAAATTGCATGTAAACAGTATGTTTAGTAACCACACGTCGTTATTAAAGATGATGGTTTACCGCGGAAAAAGTTGACACTTTCATGTGGAGTGTTTTTTATGCACGGTCAGCTTATGAAAAGGTTACTGATTTTTGCTTGTAGGTAGATCTGTTGCCCTATTTGACTGGGCCAATAAGAATCCCGCTATTATAATACATGAAACATATTATTGTTCTGCAGACAGCTACATTCTATCAGACGTATATCACCCAATTATACATGTCACAAGGAACTACATTGTTTTAATGTGTATACTTCCACAAAAAAAATGTTCGCATTATACCATCATCTATACACTGTAAAAATAGTTTGTAAATTTGCCACACGTGCGTATAGGAGCGCTAGGAAAGTAGGTATGATACAATTGTTTCCCAGACATCCATGGTAACACTCCCAAACATTTTTAGCAAACAATAAAATGCATACTGAAGTTACCAGACTTGTATTGTAACAAGTGTGAAAGTTTGTATATTTCCAACGTTTAGGTTGATTACTTCCTGAATATTTTAGGAATATTTTTTACAGTGTAGTTATTACTCATGTAGGCACTGTCTGAATGAAAGTAATTAGCAAAATCTCTGTGGCCACAAGTCTACATTCTAAAATTCTAATGCACTGAACCACGTAATTTTTACGTGAAAATTCACTGGCATTAATAAAACAGTTTTTGAAAACACTTGACCTAAGTATTGTGTATAACTTTCAGCTCACTACTTTATATTTTTATTGAATGTCAGTTCTTTACGTTAACACCTGGAGGGGTACAATAATCACAAACAAATATTTTTTGTCCGCGTATTTTTTTTATATAATCAGCATTAAAATTCGCGAATTTGACGATTTTCTTTAGACATTTGTAGAAGAGCTAAACAACTTACCCCACTGGAACTTGCGTGCGAAAAACACTACTCTAAAAAGTTTCAATATATAATTGACACTAACATTCAACGTAAATTTAATATAATAAGTAGGAACCTGAAAATTTTGCGTTTTCTTTTAAGCACACGCTAGAATTCCAGACAACTATAAGTTCGTGTCACTTTCGTAATTGGCAGTTGACTTATTTGACATTCGCTGTAAGTCTCTGAGCCAATAATACAAATATACCTTAACGTGCCCCATACCACTGTATCAGTCAGAAGCTAATGAACAGCTGTTGACTGCTAGAATACACATATATTCTTGAAGGCTAGCCTGCAGGTCAGTGAACGCGCGAATTATTCCCGTCTATAATAATTACACACGTCGATAATTTACCCTATTTTAAATGGTTTCTGACACATACGAAAAGCAAAATGAACTTTTCGTAGAAAAATCTCTTATTCGAAAAATTAATGACGCAAGAATTTTGCCCACAAAGTTATATTTATGTAAGTGTTTCAGTTTTCTTAAAATCGCTACCAAAGAACACTAAAATTGTAACTTTAGCAGCTAACCACGCAAATATATCCAAACCAAAAATATTTACCTTTTGCAAATTGTACTTATTATGTTTATTGATTAACGAGAACTCCATATAAATACAAAATAATGAGCTGGAAGTTATCCAACGCTTATAGGTTTCCTATTTATACGCAACTTGCTTATAATGAAATATTTAACACACGAATATGACCTTAAGTTACATACTTTAATTTATTTACACTAACGAATTATTCAGTTTATGTGCTGCGAACTCAAATGTGCTTAAACTGAAGATCATTCGTAATTCCTATTTAATAATGAATCAAATAATATCTGCGACATATAGTTTGTAATCATCAATGGTACAAGTACAAAACTTTGATGTAAATGATGATCTGCACATAAAACCAATCAGCATTTACTCGGGAAAGGGAATAGTTAATGCTAGTTGCAGTTTATGACGTACGCGGAAATTACCATGACATACAACATGTAATATGTGAAGGAACACACTTTGAATAATGTGTAAAATTGTTAATGAGGAACGTAAACTAAGCTAGAGGTGCTTAAACAATTGAACACTATAACATTTGAAATTACGGTAGCTTTCAATACATGTCTTATGAGGGCGTACACAACGTATTCGGGAAAACTGGGTTAAGCCTTCTTTACCTTAAGTTTTTATTGTACTGAAAATCGTAAGTCTAAGTTAAGATGGCTGTATGCAGAGAACCAATCCAATATATTCGTTTGTTATAGTAAAAATGTTTGTTATCGTTTCATGGGATTCCATGAAAAATTTAATTGGTGTATCTGAAAGGTGCTCGGAAAACCGGGCCTACAACGTGACTTAACGTCAAAATAGTGTTACTGATTCCTGTAAAATGTTTCGAAGTGTAGTAATTATCTAATGAAATGGGCTTAAATTCAAAATGTATACATGACATCCTTTTGTGCAAATATATAACAATTTATAACACAATATGCTTGTACCAAAAAAAGGCTTCTCAAATTTATTCAACCGTAGTTGCTTTAACTTTACGGGACGAAATACTTACATAGTAACGGAAACGTAGATTCAAAAGGTAAGGTATTAAATTGTTTGTAGGTCTTAACGTATATGGCTATACTTGGTAGGCTACTTGTAATGTTTCGGAGGCTCAGAAACAACACAATTTTTTTTTACTTCCACAACTCCTCGTGCAGTCTTCGGTGCGCTACTGTGCCAAAATCAGAATAGTTTGGCAGGGGGAGGGGGAAGTGGTAGTTTCTGTTTACCTCCCACTGTCGCTTTCCCGACTTCCGCACAAAAAAAAATTGCGGCAGCTACAAAATAATTTTTTGGTATTAACCCAGCAATATTAGTTTTGTACGCACCACAAAAACACTATGTTGGCATCACTAAAATATTGTGGTCACAAAAATTATATTTTTTGTGTTTTTAATAAAATTATTTAGCAGAAAAGGCTTCCTAAACAGTCTTTCTTTCAATTCGATACCTCTGTTCCTAAGTCATTTCACGAAAATTTTTTAAGAATAAAAATTTCTTTGTTTCATATCTGTATAATACCTACAATCACTTTTTCACAGTGTATCACTTTTGGATCTTACATTTTTTATGATTACGCATACATAAATTTTAGTATTTTCATTGACTTAGTAAACACTTAATTATGTATTAAAATAAGATTTATAGTGCTTATACAAAAACAATCTCGCGCCTAATAAAATATTTAGTAGGCCTATTACATCAGAACACGTTTTACGTAAATTTTTTCTTAAGTAATTTTAAAAATCGCCATTTGTACAAACATTTAGAGCACAAAAGCGTTTCAATGACAGGCGTGAGGAATGGCACAAATTCCTCAAGGTATATATTATAACAGCAAACTAACTAAATTCTCTAGGTGGATTCAAAATTTATGTGGGGTAAGTTCTACGAACAAATTTTCAACTTTGTTGGGTTACTTCGAAAATAAAAAGTAAATTTTACCCACGAATATTGTAATAGCAGTAGCACGACAACATTAACAGTATTAGGTGGAAACAACATTTTTTTGTAGGAATGCGACAGATTTACCTAAATTCTGGTGAAAAATACTGAAAGAAACAGTTTTCAAAATATTTATTTGAATATTAATGTTATGCAAGAGTATTTTATACACAAACATGCGATGACAGTTTGCGAAATATTGCATCTTTCAGCTCCGATATAATAATGATAATTCTTTTTAATTTTGACTATTTAAATAAGAAAGAGTGGATTAGACCTGGAGCTGAGTTTTAAAATAAGATGACCGCATAGTTTACGGCTAGGAAAACATTTTTGGTTAAGAATGTACAATAACAGCTCTTCAATATGTTTCCCTTACGTTGCTCTTGAATAATTATTTTACAAAGAATTATCCGATACCGTTCAATTAATTATTTTACGTTTGTATCTAACAATCCTATGAATCAATATGTACGTCGTTAAAAATATTTTAGCTTGTCTACTTGTTGAATGGGCTTCCGTAACTAACATTTTGCCAACATGATGCATACTTAGCGTTTAATAGTTCGACTCCATTTTGCACGAGTACTATAAAGTGTTAGGTAATCTTTGTAAAACGCACTTAGAAAACAACGGCATATTATTCAATACATACCGACAGTGCAGCTCTAGTATTTAGTGTGCTGATTATATTTATAGTTATTTTCGAGTACATCAAACTTGAGTTTATTCATATCTTCACTTAGGACTTCTGTTTTCCTAATATTTTCTTTTCTTGTTTTAAGGGGACGGAACACGTCAAACTCTATAAATTTTACACCCAGGTAATATAAAACTGCAACATTTATAATCCTACTGAAGTGGGAGAGTTTGAACAACGAGATTGAGACAAGTGTGATTGTCACGAGTAAGAACATTTGTGTTGGAGAAGTTGGTTTTCCTGCGAGAGTATATGGTTTTAGTTATAATATAAATATTCACAGGGTAAATAATAGTTATACTATTAATAATTTTGTATTGGTTTTATTATATTTTAGTCTGATATGTAGTAGGTGTATGTGTGCTACGGAAACCAGGCATGAGCGAAAGTGGCGCAACGAGACAGCGGAGGGAGACGAGCAAACTGTATAAACATACTGTCACGGTAGCAGGCGATTGGAAACACTTATGTAGCAGAGAAGACTTGTTCCTGACGGGGTATCGGGCCAGTTCTTGGGGGTCGCATGACTATCGATTATATAGTGGAAGGAGGAAGGATTATGCAATGCCAATGCCTTTCACGATGATAGTTATTTCGAAAATGCTTGAAATTGTTGCATGTCTACTGAGTATGGAAAAAAGCCCGCCGACAACCGCCCACTTTGACCAGTCCAAAACCAGCCCAGGCGACGTGGCGTTTCTGCTGGACTCCAGTACCTCGACGTGTTTTGTGAAAATTTCCGGCGGATTTTAAGGTAATCAGCGATAGTAATATTTCTGGCAAGAAATTCGCAAGAGACGAACGTCTGACTATTTTGCACGTGAACGGATCCTTTGTGCATTTAAGACGGAGATACTGTAATATTGCCTTCTTGGAAAGTTTACAGGAACAGTAATCAGAAAGTGTTTTCAAGAAAAACATTCGGTTTCCGTTTCAAAGAACATCTAGTCAGCTAAATAATTCGCTCCCTTTTGTTGCCTGGACTGTTGAGAATTTCACCTGAAAATTAAGTAGTTTGTAGATAAGCACCAAAAGTGTAAGTGAGTTGTTTGCCGGCCAAGTAATTTTATGGAGTAAATTTTATTGGAAAATTTAAATATTTATTATTCACCGGCCTACTATGATCCAAATAGTAGCAGATGAATCCTTTTGCCATTTGTTCTTGTGTTAGGGATTGTAGGGCTTAGGATTAATGCTACCCTTACAGGGTGAGGTAACTGGAATCTCTCAGTCCCACCTCAAGGGCCTAAGGCTTCAAGGTCTTAAGACGGCGTGGTAACTGTAACTGTAGGTTTCTTGAAGCCAATTTGCGTAAATTAAACTATAGCAATCCTAGTCAATAGTTTTAACCAACGTTTTTAACAAAATAGTTTCCTGCGTTACGAACTTCTGAAGCGCAATCTCTGACGCCGGAACCTCGTGCATTTAACTGCGGCGCAAGAGATCACGCGTAACGAATTAGTAAGTCTTGATAAATATTTACTCAAAAATTTGGAAAATACCGTTATTAGGGACCTGTAAAATTCGCGTTATTTTCTAACAGTAGGCTGCACTACTAACTATTGCACGCTCGTACCACGTCTAGTATTAGTAAAAAATTTCGTGGTGCGCTCCGCAGACATCTTCTGGCCAATAGTAAAGTTCTCCGATAGAGTAACAAGTAGTATGTAGGGCAGTCACAGTCAAATGACACCACCGCTGTCTATGAAAACACGAAACTTGCTTGTATATGTATATCACAGTGAAGGCTAGAGCGTTACCAAATAATTATGCGAATTTTGCAGGTCTCTAACCATTATCTAGGATTGTCATTGAGTATTTTATCCATATAGGCTTCTAAAAAAGCGTAGAAATCATTTGATGTTTTCAGTGTGTATTTATCTTCTACGCACTCTTAAGAGTGTGTGGTAGATAAATAAACGCTGAAAGCATCAATTGGTTTCTACGCATTTTTCGTAGCCAATATGGATAAAATACTCAATGACAATCCCAGACAATGATATTCTCCAACATTATGAGTAAATATTTATCCAGAATTACTAATTCGTTATGCGTGATCTCTTGCGCCGCAGTTAAATGCACGAGGTTCCGGTGCCAGAGATTGTGCCTCAGAAGTTCGTAACACTGGAAAAAAAAATTAGTTATAACGGCTAAAACTATTGTCTAGGATTGCTATTGTTTAATTTTAGCAAATTGGCTTCAATAAACCTACAGTTATAGATTAATGCCTTAGGCATTGAATTATGTACCTCGCCCTCTTAAGGTGACAATCTGGGTGAAGTTATTGTGCGTGCTCGAGGCCTAGAAGTGCGACTGCTGTAAGGACGAGACGCCACGCACATCACACCTCACCCTAGCCTCTAGGCGCATGTCACTTGAACTAGTGTGCAATATTCTCGCCGACAACGCGCCCGTGGAAGACTTTCAGCAATGTTGACGCTACCATTTTATGACATACTATTAAATATAACGGTGCGATGTACCCGCCGATACCTTTAAACCATTCTGCGCTGAGATTCACATATATGGTACCTATACAAGACATTAAAAAACACCAATTTTCGTTATTTTTAGCCCCTAGAAAATAGACGACCTCCTTAACTGGAGTCCAAAGTTTTCGTAGTAGTCTTTCCAATGGGACAATAAAGTCTGACCAAGTGGTAATAATTGTGTACTTAATTTCATTTATGTGCATTGTAATACGTAAAGCGCGTCATACCTAACCATATTTAGGCAAAAAAAATTCAATTAAATAGATTTTTATAACACTTACTGATATTTTACTGTCCTAGAATTGCGTCAAATAAAACAGACAAACTATTAGCCATAAACTATTTAATATTTTTTATTTCCTGAGAATGTGTTTCTATGGCCTATATTCCGAAACAATCCTGTCTCTCTATCGTCAATACTAATAGAAAAAATAATTTTTTTTTGTATTTAGCAGATTTGTTATAACCGCATTCATCCTGCTTACAACCATACCTAGTTTATACCTATTCGAACTACCAATTTCATTGTAAACTATGTCCGCGGTGACAACTGCGCGCACCTTTCTGCGTGGCGATGAGATCAGTGATGCCAGGTCCTTTACAACAAAATATCGTTTGCAGAACTTAAAATTATAGTTTTTCGAGAAAATTTATGCCTAATGTTAGCTTCTCTAAAACACTGGTTACAAAAAAATTCGACTGTTCACAGACTATATATGAAAGTTAATTGTAAAAATATTAACTATTAAAATTAGATACAGATGAAACTAAATTCAACAACAAATGATATTACCTTTTTGAAGGATTTTTGTACAGTCACCAATATTACTTTGCTGCAGACACATTGCGGCGTATAACAGAACCAGTGGGGTGAAAAGGGGGGGGGGAGGAGAAAAAAAGCTCTTTTTATTTCCCTCTCCAACGAATTGACAATCGTTATCAATTTTTCGTGCTGAACCTGGAATTATGGTACAATTAGTTACTACCGGCAGGTAGGTATATCTATGGTACAAATGGTGAAAGTATAGTACAAAACGATAATTATGATACGACTTGGCAACACTTGACGAGATGCCAGAGCGAGCGCTCCAGCAGCATCGAGACAAGCTGTCTATACGGTGGCGCTTCTCGCGGGATATCTTGGTACTTCTGAAGCGTAACTGAGATGTGCCGGTTGCTCGCTGCTCATTAGGAGTGTCCGCGTTTTTTCGCTGGCTTTTGTGAGTTACGGTGCTGTGGCCACACATGTTGATACAAAGAGCTATGTTGAAAACTGTTTATGTGCTTTGGGGATTTCCTGTTTCAACATGGAACGGCGAAGAAACAACATACGGACTTTTAAACGGAGCAGTTTTATTTTGAATTACCGTAATGCTTCCATAAATTTTTTGAAAGTAGAATATAAAGGTAGATGACAGCAAGAGATCCCACGTTCACAGCAAAGAAGTATAACGTTGTCCACTTGTACCAATCATAGTTTAGCCCAATTGCTGCAGTGTGTTCATCAAGACTCGACGAATATATAAAACTAGCATCACATCAAAATCCTCGTGATATTACATACCACCTCTTTAACACCAGAACTTGCATTCTATCGAACTTTTTTTAGTGAAAAGAATTACAATATGTTCAAGAGAAATTCGGAGGAATGAAAAAAAAATTGTGTATAGGATGTGATAAAATGAATGATTAATAGTAAATGATTGTATTAGTAGTTAACAGTATTACGTAGAGCTTTTATAATTGCACGAAAGTAAATGCATGAGTGTCAGATTATTGTAATGTTTGCTGTAACAAACTAAGAGTTTTGTTTTTGTTTTATAAAGGCCTACCTTCAGCAATCTGAATGAACCAAAATTTAAGTTATTTACTACTTTTCATAGCTTCAGCGTACATGATATATTACTATTACAAAGTCAGATTGTTTCCTGGTTCTCGGATGATGCACTATTTATGGAAATGTCAAGGAATTGAATCTTTAGCATTACTATGTCTATAATGTTCATTTAAGACAGTAGTTTCACACATTCAGATATAATACGAAACAATAAAATACGAAAAAACTATTAACAAAAAAAACATTAAACTTGAGTTAGAAATATGTGAGGACAGCAATTTTTCATGACTTAATTTCAGGTCAACCTGTATTTAACACATTTGTACACGTCAGTTACGGATTTAATTGGCTCGTTATGTACCAGCAGCACAGTTCGTGAAATTGAGTAAGCAACAAACTTCGTGCCAGCTGTTCAAAAATAAAGATATAGAACTGTGCGGCTGTAGCTAATAAATTAATATCAGGGTCTTGAATGCACGTAAAGGATTGTGAGCCTTATTCAAAGGTTATTAACACCGTAAAATATTTTCTTGTTCTCATAACTGTGTTAAGAAGGTCACATACATCTTCTCAGTACTATCTCGTAAAATCGAATTTGAATAGGGCACGGTCTACCGCAATTTTCATCATCATTATTTGATTTTGTATTTGCACCAGATATTATTTTATTATTTTAGATACAAAATGTGACTAAATTTAGCTCTTATGAAATTTCATTATCTCTCATAATTTCGCGTTATAGCTTGTTAAAGTCATATTTTGCATGATTCCGTTTTAAGGACTACACTAAAACCAACTGATATACCAAACTCAAAAAAATCACAGTGGATAAAGACCTCGCAGGCTACAATGACATGCTCATAAAATTAAAGAATAAAAATTATTTGTATTTTTTAAAAAATATATTGAATTTTTAAAATTTTTATATTAAGTTTTAAAATTTTTTTTAAGCCAAATAATTTTTATTCTTTAATTTTATGAGCATGTCATCGTAGCCTGTAATGTCTTTATCTACTGTGATTTTTTTAGTTTGGTATGTCAGTTGGTTTTAGTGCAGTCGTTAAAACGGAAACATGCAAAATATGACTTTAACATGCCATTAAGCGAAAACTATGAGAGATAAAAAAATTTATGAGAGCCAAATTTAGTCACATTTCGTGTCTGAAATAAGAAAAAAAATCTGGTACAAATAAAAAATAAAAAGATGGTGATGAAAATTGCGGTAGACCGCGCCGTAACATTTGAGAAATCAGTCGAAATTTTCCGAATTTCAATAAAATATAATTTGGACAGGAAAAGTTACTGTTGTATCCCTGTGAGTAGAGCAATACGACATCGTCTTGAGAGCACTGAAGGCGACTGAAAGAAACTACGAAGAAGCGTGGCAGCCAAAATAGACTCCATACGCTTTGGCGGGTCTTAGGAGGTTTGTAGAATGTACGTGGACACTATTTTACTAACTGTAGTGAGAATACTTACATGACGATTTATTGTCCACGAGAACATCCTTCAGACCGAACCTGTTGTTCAAAATGCATTCCTCTTCCCCATTTTTATAACATTTGGTCACATGTTTTTAATATTTATGCCGTGTTTGTAAGAAAAAATTATTTGGTTACGTTGTTTTCATGACAATTGTGCTACTGCGTTAATAGCCCATAGTATTAATCTCTAGTATTTACGTTAACCATCTACAGGTTTATACGGGCAATCAGTTAGTGCGCGAATTTTATTTACTGTCTATATATTTCATTGGTCTTAGCGCTCTCTATAAATTCACGAAATAGCATGTCTATGACGACAATACAACCTACAAACTTTGCTCTCTGAATGTAGCTTAGCATAAAAAACAGTCCTTTACACCAAAGAAAGGGAACATGGTGTCTTTTTTTATAATTCGTGGTGCATAAATTTATATAACAAGGGTGTTGTATGTATAAATTGATTACAGTGACAGTGTTCTGCACCACGTGTTTCTCTCGACTTTTATGCTCACGTATTGAATGACTGGCTCTACGCAGTAATTCTGTAGGCCTAATTTTTTCTGTAAAATAAAATTTCAAAACATTTATTTAACACGTTTATTAAAATTGTTTAAAGTATAATTTCTACTATAAAACACTTGTAAAATTTGAAACAGAAAAAAATCGTTGGCCTTATGCATTAAATACAACATTAAAAATGCAAAGAGTAGCTATCGTTGAGAAAACTCGCACAAAAGTTCATGCTTAGTGAACTTTTGTTGCATAAATTATCTACTGCATGCATCCCATGTTTCATTCCTTTTTTTATTTATTTATTAATTTTTTTCGTTTTAAATCTTGCAAATATTTTTGTTAGTTTAGAAACCGCGTTAGATTAAGCCTTTATTATTTAAATATTATTTTGTGATATTTATTGTTGTGTTGTGAGACATTTTGGTCTTGTGTGTGAAATTTTGTAATCATTTATACATCATGTTTCTGAAGTTTCAAGTGTCTGTCTCACGCCGCAGTTATTTTGCCGTGGCAAATTTTAAAAGTTAAAAAATATATATAGGCTTTTATATGTAGGTGTGTGTCTATATATATACATATATTGCAATTTTCCCCTGTAATACTGCATTGTTATCCAGTTGTGAGCTATCTTTTAAAGTCTCTAGCTCAAAGGGAAGTTAGTTTAAGTTCGACTGCAAAATGTTATTCCAACAATCAAGTACACACAAACACGCGCGCGCCTGCTGTTTCGACCCTACATCGTAACAATGTTATACCGAAGAAACAAACGCTTCAAAATGACAATCAGCACACAAAGTCAGTTATTTTTCAATTTTGAATCACTCATTTTTTTGCCACATGGTTCCGCACATATATCTTGTAATTCAATAATAAGTGAGGGATGGTGAAGTAAAACTCGTATTCCAGTATGATACGAAACAATCTCAATTACTGCTGTGTGTTTAAAATTTAAAATATAGCATTTTATCAGACGATGCAAACTGCAACACAGTATACTATCGAATTTCCGTCATATGATATGCAAACTTTTACTATACATAGAGGTACGTCAAATTCGCGGATTCATCTGGCAGCAGCATAGACTTGTCTGTCCTATACTCCCACTGGCCACAATCGATTATCTATTGGCTTATAACCGTACAAGCAGGTAGCAAGCGATAGCCCTTCGCATTATTTCCATATTTACTACTGGCTTGCAGTAGTCAAACGCGTTTCGTAACAGTCGCCAGCAAGTCGCAGACATGACAATGAAGTATACATAATTGGCGTTCAACCTGACCTGGAATGTATCTGCGAAATTTACGTACCTCTAACTATACATCATTTTACATTTCGAATCAACATTGAAATGTTGAACTCTTGATTTTACACAGTTTCTTGTCAATTTATATGGTTATATTTTTGTGTTAGTAAATTCAAGACATAAGAGAGGCCTTTACTGGAGTCTGCGATTACGATACTCTCATGAAAGCTAGTTGATCGTAATTATTAGCATTTCCTACTGCGTATGGAATAGTTATTCGTTTGAAACAGAATTTTTTAATTAAAATACCTAGTGTGAGTTTCGAACACCTGTTGTTACTTATAAGAATTTCTTTAAGTTAAATACAATAAGAAATAGTTTCAATAAAGTAATAGCCTATTTAACTGACGAGCTCTTATTCGAAACTACTGCTGTTCACCAAGCAAAAAAAAAAAAAAAAAAATATATCCTCGTAACACTGCATTTTTCCGTTACAACTAACTTATGCGTACTGCAGTCATCATTTTACTCCAAAGCATTTTTCGGAGCACTAAAATCTTGCTCTCCCCAATTCTCTGGGGTAAACAGCACCCTAAAGACATAATTGGATTAATTTATTATGATAAAATAATAATTGTTATTTTTATTTTCCATCCGTTTTCTTTTGTGCATTGTTCCAACTTAAGATGGTATTTTACGTGACCTACTGATGATTATGCAGTCACTGTATGGTGATAAAATTACCACAGCAGAAAGAAACGTCGGTCTTGAATACCATTGCATTACTCTGTTGATACAGTAGATGTATCACAATCATTCACGAAACAGTAAATTATTGTTGAAGTGCTTAGCGCTTACATGATGAAAACCAAGCGATGTTATGTTTTGTACCCTGGAAGTGCACAAGTAACTGATATACAGATAGAATTAAGTAGTATTATTCGGTTCCTTTTGGCAGCGGAATTCCGATGTTGCTGCCACGGCAGACGGCGATGCCGCGGAGTCATCTTGAATGACGTCATGATTACCATATTGGTTTAGACCTTGACCTTGACATTTGTAGTTTCACACGTCGGTATAAAAATTTCCAAAAATGATCAGGAGTCTGACTAAGGTTGGGCATTGAACTGTAATGTAGAAATTAATTGTTATTATCTTTTTAAAACCTATAATTCATATATTTCATTTCCTTTATAGTTTTTATTTTAACATTATACATAATTGCATAAATGCAGATCAGACCGACGGTTGGAAATAACAATTGATGATGATGCCGTTATTGCATATTTATGTTTATAGCGTATGTTCCCGCTATTATTCCCCTTGCAAAAACAGATCCATATTTTTTAATGAGGCCAAAACACATTATTTCTAGGTTTCTTATAACTTTCAAAATTGAAAGTTGTATATTACAAAATTGAACTCTTAAATGCTGATACTGTGCACAGTGTAAGTCTCCCCCATCTATTTTAACCTTATAAAATTAATGAATATTAACTATCGAAAAAAAACGTTATTTTTTAATTTTCGTACTATTACTATTCGACTGTGATATTTATTTATTATAAGTTAAATGCTAATACATTTCACAGTGTTTGTCCCCTCACCTGTATAAAGTCAATAAATATGATTAAAATAAAAAATTTCAAATTTAAAAGATTTTATTTTAATATGAATGTATTTCTTGCTCCCCAACACAGCTTTAACAAACATATTGCCAGTAAATTCTCCAAAATACCTTAAAGAATAAAAATTGAATAATTAAAATTAATATATATTTTTTGCTACTTAGCCTTTATAAACGTCTCTTCGCCACTCAACTAGTAAAGAAATATTTGTAATGCAAGTAAGTATAGTGTTAAAATATAAAAGATAATTACATTTAAACATAAAAATAAATCTATAAATTAAATTTTTTAAATCGATAATTTCGATTGATTTTGATATTACTGCTCAATACCTAGTCTCAGTCTGTTCCATGAGCATCGGGGTCATCTGACCGCATTGAGAAGTCAGTCAGAAACTAGCATTATGGGCCCTGCGTAAGGTGATTTGTAAGGAAATTCAAAGAAATTGAAGAAATTATTTTAATTCAAGTTTAAAAAATTAACTACTATTTTTTTAAAAAAAATTGGCCGGATTATTGAATTTTTCTCCTGTTTTTTTTTTTTTATATAATTTTTCTGGACTTTTGCTGTGCATTTTTTTTTTTGGAAATATTTAGACTCACTTGTTAAACTACAATGGTCTCGGTAAAGGTCAAATACAAAATGGTGGTAGTGACGTCATTCAAGATGGCTTCGTGGTAACACTCTGGCCGTTGCACCACTATCAGAACACGCGGCCGAAAGGAACCAAATCATACAGTTGATTAATGCCGTGCTGCTTTTTATTACGTGCTCTGGCACAGAACTGATGAATTAGAGGTACGCACACTTCGCAGCTCTATTCTAGGCCAGGTTGAACGCCAAAAAACTTATATTTCACATTTACGTCTGTGATTGGGTGATGACTGTGTTTTACAAGCCGAATACTACTCAGTAATAAAGAAATCAATTATTTATGGCGTCGTAACGTGGTACCTGCAAGTAAAACTAGTTCCTAATGGATAATGAATTGTGGTCAGAGTATCTGTATGACTGGAAAATCTAGACTGCTGCCAGATGAATCTGCTAAATTCGGACTCCTATAGCGATGATGGTAGGACTCCCTATGGTGCTCCGTCACCTTCAGGTGTTAATTGAACTAAGTTAGACCTATCATCGAATGTATATTCAAGCAGCATTATTTTTATGAACAATAAGTTGATTGTATTTTATAATTATGTTATCCAGATGCAAACATACTCCTGCAAGTTTAGTCGTATCGCTATGTATCTTTTGATAGCATACTCAACACTAGTATTTTTTAAACCGACTAATAGGGTTCTTTATATTATCACTGTACACATATTTGCCTATGTTTTTTTCTTTACTTGCGGTGATATTACAGTTATTCATTTATCTGTTTAAAGAAGTTGAAAAGTTTCAGTGTCTCCAATTAAATTTATTAATCAATTTTGTTATATTAAATCTGTATTTAAGAGTTTATTGTAGTTATAATCTAACTAATTATACATGTTTGTTTTAATTGTGTAGGTATCGTTAATTTTAAGAGAAGGCGAAATGCTTTACGTCGCTATAGAGAAAAGTCCTTAAATAAAACATATATACTTTTGTCCCGCAGTTTTTAAGTGTATAGTTGTAACAAACGAATGTTTGTCGGTTTTAAGTGCTGGTATTCCCACTAACGACTGTACATATAGAACACAGTTACTGTTAACTTATCTTATCTGCGGCGTGTCCACTTGACTGTACGGTGTCTTATATATAACTTTCACACGCTTTTCATTTTCTTCTGCTACATTTATGCACTACACTGACCCTTATCGAAACTACTGATTGATATTATCGTAGCTATGATATTCTTTTGAAAGCAAACAACAATTGCGTAGTAATGAATACGTTTTGGGTGTGATATATTGAAAAAATATTTATTTTAAACTTTTGTTTCATTAAATCATTAGAGCAATAGCATTGGATGTAATGAAAACATAAAACAGTTCTTTTAGCTATCAACGGATATATTCACACTAAAAAAATGTAATTATTTTATTCGAAAATTTTTTGTAAATTTTAAATAGTTTAGATTATAAGTATATTGTTCACATTTGTTAGAAAGGTAAGGATTTAGACAGTGTTTGCTGCGAGTGATGTAATTATTACTAACTGCAACGCATAAACTCGACAATTATCTCACATACATCCCTCAGCGTTGGTAACGGTCGATACAATGTACCGCTTCCGTAAAAACCATCCCATTTTATTTGTAAAAGTATAATATACAAAAAGTAAAAAATTTGTATACACAACGTGTATCTAGAACATACCGACAAACGTCTACCGCAATTTTCATCACCATTATTTTATTTTTATTTGCTCCAGACATTTTTTTTATTATTTTAGACACAAAATGTGACTAAATTTGGCTCATATGAAATTTTTTTATCTCTCATAGTTTTCGCGTAATAGCTTGTTTAATTCATATTTTGCATGTTTCCGTTTTAACGACCACACTAAAACCAACTGATGTGCCAAACCAAAAAAAAATCACAGTGGATAAAGACATTGCAGGCTACAATGAGATGATCATAAAAATAAATAATAAAAATTATTTGAATTAAAAAAAAACGCTGAAATTCAAAATTAAAATTTAAAAAATTCAATACCTTTTTTTAAATACAAATAATTTTTTTCTTTAATTTTATGAGCATGTCATTGTAACCTGTAATGTCTTTATCCACTGTGATTTTTTTTTTTGAGTTTTGTATATCAGTTGGTTTTAGTGTGGTCGTTAAAACGGAAACATGCAAAATAAGACTTTAACAGGCCATTACGCGAAAACTATGGCAGATAAAAAAATTTCATAAGAGTGAAATTTAGTCTCATATTGTGTCTCAAATAAGAAAAAAAAATGTATGGTGCAAATAAAAAATAAAATAATGGTGATGAAAAAGGTATACCGCGCCCCGTGCCTGTGTGCCTAACCCGATGACGGCGTGTTGTGGAGCTCCAGGTGCCTCACCGGAGAATTCATTCCTTGTTGCTTGTACGTTATTGGCAGAAGAGTAAGATTGCACCGTATACTTTCCCACAGACAACTCAGAGTTATGTATAGTCATAGATTAGCAGTGCATGCCTTGGAACACTCCTGTCTTTCCACTGCAGGTATCAGAACACTAGTATGTTCCGAAAACATTCTGTAAAACTTTCAGGTCTCTGCATGTTAGGGATTTTCAGCGTTGGTAATTTGGCGCTGTAGCAATAATAATTGACGTCGATGTTATCGCGTACTTGCCGATATACTCTCTCGACACAGGTGAAGAGGTTCAAAGTCTCGGACTGATAGTGTATATCAGCAGTTGAGCCAGGCGAGAGACTCTCAATGGTCGACATGTTGGTCATCACGTTGCTTCTGGGACTGTCAGCGCTCTGCCAGGGTGAGTTGGAAAGATTATTGCAACGGGAGCGAATTATTTTAGTAATATCGTTGACATGTATCATTTAAGAGTGCGTGGTATATAAATCAGCGCCATAAGCATCAGTTTAGAACTGAGCCAAATTGAAAAAAAAAAAAAAAAAAAAAAACAGCAATCTCAGACCACAGTTTCGCCAACTTTCTGATCAAAAAGTTTTCTTGAGTAACGTATGCCTGAAGAAAAATTTCTGATGCCCAAGTACACTTAATTTTGGCGCCAGAGATCTCGCTAAACAAAGGCATCATTGCAGACAAATATTTGCTAATAAAGCTCACAAATGTAATTATCAAGTATTTTTGTTTTCTAGTTTTTCTGTATTGACTTTCGAAAACGTGTAGATCTCAATTTTAGAACTCAGCGCTTATTTATCTACCACGTCTTCTTAAGAACCATGTTTTTCCAGAAAACCAGGGCTGATTAAGACATTAAAAGATAACCAGGGATCCCTATTACGTGACACGTACGCTGAAAGAAAAGTATTGTTGTTGTTAACAAAATTTCTGCTAAAATTGGAACCACTGCCCTATTTCACTGTCGGTACTACCTGGATTGTTCCAACAACAATCTGTACTGTTGAAACAGCAAATATATCTGTAGAAGGAATAAGTTATTTGCTCATTCTACTAAACAAATTGTTTAGATAGTACTGACAACAAACCTGAACTGTTGTCCCTATAGTCCTGTGTTTGAAAGACGTTCAGCAATACAACACTTTTATTTCAGTGTAATTGGGAACACATTGTCACTTAAATGCAATTTTGTTAGTTTTGCTTATGTAATGTAGCATTACATCCACATTAGCACGAATGACGCAATACAGAAATATGATTTCATTTTGTTACTCAATGTACGATGTCGCGACAAAATGTAGGACTTGAGGCGACTTCCTAGTATAAAACGTTTCTATTTTATTCACATCGTGCACAGTGACGGATGTTAAAAACGTAATACAATATCATTCATAAATTTATCCGAGTATGGTTGTTTGGTACCAAACGGTGTTGTATATTCTTTTTTACGCCAGAATTTTCCTTCACAATAAAGCAAATCAAAATCTATTTACAGCAACTTGTGATATTGAAAGTTTCTTCACTTGTTATATTTCAATGAGTATGAAAAATAATATGAAAATAACAAGAAATATAACGTAATACGAGTGAAAGACGTATATTATTTTAGTACTTACTTGCGAGGACATGGTTAATAATATATATATATATATATATATATATATATATATATATATATATATAAGTTGCCGCAAGGTATTTAAACCATTGACAAATGAATGGTTATTGCAGTATGGTTGTATTCAATTTTAATGGTCATAGTCACTACAAACGAATTTTTCCGTCACATCTTATTTATTTATTTTTAATTTTCCGAGTTGTGTCGATTTTCCCAATACATAGGCCATATTGCATTTCAGACTTAAGTTACATGTTTGTTGGTAAAAGCTAATCCTGGCTTTGCTCTATGTTTCAATGTATTCTTGTTGAGTCCCAGCAACATTCACTCGTAATGGCAGATGTCAATGAAAATGAATCAATTAGTTTGAACTAGTGTTCACATTAACAAAAATTTCCGGTAGTGCGTCGCGACTACCTATTCACGCCTGTCGCGCAGTTTAGAGTGTTGCGTAATTAGATACAAAAAAATGTAAAGAGATTACTAACCTTTAGACCAGCCTCCAAGAACACCTGTTTACTAATGCAGACAAAAGCTGCTCATTGGCTGCTAGTTTACACAGTAATACCACATAATTGGACATACCTTTCTTTGTGTACTTTAATATTGACTTAACTCGTTTAATGATTTGTCGAGAAAGCAAGAAAGTCAAGGCCCAATTGCGAAAGCGACACGAAGTCACAGTTGTTTTGATTCTGTGTTGTGCTCAAAAGCAAACGCGAATTTTGCAGTTTTTTTAGAAGCATAAGGCATTGATAAATGCCGAGCTACACTTGACATAAAATCTACTCGGCCATAGCTTCAGCGATAAACACACATACACCAGCAGTAATAAGTGTATGTTATGATAGTTGGCGCTCTATTTTCACGAATTTTTATTACTTTTAGTAAATAATTTTATTTTAAATGCCGTGATTAACAATAGCGCAGATCTTCCCATCGTTTTGCAGCGGTGCATAATTCCAAATTACAGCTTCTACTGTGTTTCAGATGTATTGAAAATAAAGCTTCCAGCGGACAATTTTTTTTTCTCGCGAGTATTGAATCAGTTCACATACTTTATTGTTACGTGAGTAAGTTCTTCACTTTATAACGTAGTTCAATGTTCAGGGATTCAGAATGGTCGAACATCCACACACAGTGACAAGAACATGAGCTAGTGAAAAAAAAAGATGAATTCTTCTTGTTGTTATTGCGGTGGTTACATTGTACATATTGCTGTGCGTAGATGTAGCTAATGCAGTTGAAATACGTCCAATTTAACACTTATGTGTACTTAAGTGTTCCACGTTCTGTTAACAGCTCACCCACCACAGTCCCTGAGCAATGGAAGAACAGAGATCAGCTCTAAGATTGCAGGAGGGAGCGCCACTACAATAGAGAAGATTCCATATATGGTACGTGTGCTTAATTTCAACTGCACGGCTAAACATTCAGTAAGACTATGAAATAAGAGAGTGCTTCGTTATAGCGCAGGATCAAATTTAATAGCCTACTCCATACATTTTTGGGCTAAGAAAATACTTGCCATGCTCAATTATAATGTTAGATTTTTTTTACAAAAAATCCAAACGTTAATACACCAATCTTTTGTATCAGTTCAGTCATGACGCATACAGGTTTTAACTACAATGTACAAAATAATGAGTCTGTGGTATGCGTGGTTAGTAAGAATTGTATTAGTAAGTGAACTGATGGAAATATGTGACAAAAAAATTCTAGCAGTTGTAAAATAATTATGTTTGAAAGTTTCTTAATCAGTTTTAAAATACATGTTTACAGATAATTGTAACTATAAAAAAGGACTTATCTCACAAAAAAAAAAAACTGCGACACGAAACTAAGGCTGCGGTCACACAGGATACAGAACTACTTCACTTAAACATGTTCAGCTTTATGGAGCGGCTACACGAGCTATGAACGAGATCAGATCGCAGAGTCTTCACGTTAAAAGTAAATTGGTTTCATATGTAGTTTTGAACGACGTATCTTCTATACTTATCTCCTGTTGGCTGCTTGAAGTAACGATCTACGTAACGAATATGGCTGTATCTTGGCCAAAAATTTTGCACTTGTTAAATTTAATTAACTTTTCGGTGTAAAATTATTATATCCACTTTACACACAGCAGCGCTGCAGTTAGATGCAATGTGATAATTATATACCCACGAATGTGGATATGCTACATTTCTAGTTTCAAGTCGTTGAGGTTAAAAGTTCGTTGACTTTATTCTATTTAGTCGTGTAACCTCGCAAATATGTTTATCTATAAACACGATCAGAAGGCTGCCGAATGTATTTAACTGAACAAGTTTGAGACGTCTAGTGTGACCGTGGCGTTAGACGGGCTACACAACTCAGCGAAATGGCATAATCTCTACATGCTAACAGTTTCCTGTCGGATGCTACTGGTACCAACACACGCCACTTACAGTCTACCACTGTTTCATACTGAGATATAGCGGTCATTGTACCATTTACGCGGGATTCCTGCTGTCTCCTTGTTGGAGGCCTGTGTCCATATATGGTCGACGTACCTTATTTAAACTTTTATTGATCATTTATGTTTGGTTCATCGTCAAAGAAACTGTAAAAAAAATTGTCTAATTAACATATAGTTATCAAATAACTCGTAGTACTAGCTTAATGTATTGCATGAGTAATTTATATACAAGAGGTCTAGAAATAATTGGAGAAGAAAATATTAGTGGCAAATTGTTGCACGACAAGGTTTTCGTGCACAATATGGCAACACTGCGCGGATAAAGATGACTTTCGTGCTTTGCGTCTAAATATTGTTTTATGTATGTTACGTCGTGTGAAAATGGAACTATATTTGAACTGCTTGGGATTTCGACTTGCAGGTCAGAATAGCATTAGTAGGATTATAAGATATATGTTCAGCGTAAGAGGGGACGAAGTACACAATGCTGTGTTGCTACATCGTGCATGTAAAATGTAACCCTACAAAATTAACGTATCCTGCAATTTAAACCAAGATTCTCGCGGTGTGCTATTTATACGGTTGTTGCTAAGGCATTCTAAGCCATTTTCACATGGTATCGGAAGACCGAACTGTTACTATGAGAAATACGTGGGCAGGGGGGAGATAATAGAAGGATGGTAATATGGCGATACAAGGAAGGAGGTGGAAGGAAGATATAGTGGAGATCATGCACAAGAAAAATATGGTGGTGAAGGGGAGGGTTGAGAGAGTTTAGGAGGAAATACAAAAGGAAGCCATGATTGGGAAGTTTCGTAGATATTAGAATAACTAGTGTGGTATTTAATGAGTGTAAAGGTGGAATTAGCAGTTTTTAATTACTGAGGAAATGTGAAGAGGAGAGTAAATGTGAAGGGAGGCTGAGTTAGAAGTAGAAAAGCTGCGTGAAAGGGTTCCGGAGCTGTAAGTAGCGACAGAGAAGAAGACTATAAGGGAAAATAAGGCTAGGTAGGGAGACGACTGTGGGAGGAATCCTCAGAGTGCAGGTGATGGGAGGCAAAATGGAGATGTAGCAAGAGAAGAGCAGGTAAAGGCTGGCAGTGAGGTTAAGGGAATATATGTGGTTAATTAAGGCAGGAAAATATGGGGAAGAGTCGCAATGAAGGAAAGAATAGATAGGCATGAACTAGAAATTATCATCTTAGGAAGACCTATTGTAAATAGGGCGAGTGGCATTGAGTCAGGAAAGAGAGTGCATATAAAACAGCGTTTGGGGAGAGGGGGCGAGATCATGGACTTTCAGGAGAGAGTGGATATTATGAAGGACCGCAGCATAGCCAAGGTGGTGATAATGCACGTGGGAAGGAATGATCTCGCCCGCAAGGAGGTAGGGGAAGCGGTGGAGAAGGATTAGAGAGGGCTATTGAAAAAGGTGTGGGATAAGTTTCCACGAGTTCGAGATGTAGGTAATGGGTGCTAGCTAGGAGATGGATTGCATGTAGAAAAGGTTATGTAAGGACTGGAGGTTACCATTGTGGATAGCCGAAAGTGTGTTGAACAGGTTGATTTATAAATATATCAGGATCATCTAGAGCAGGGGAAGAGGATACTGGGGTAATTGTTGGGTAGGGAAACTGCTGTCTTTGGAAATGGTAAGGATGGAGCAGCAAGGAGCTAGCAGCTTGAGTGTGACAAGTGTTCAGAAAAAGCCAAGTGACGTTCGTTATAGTGCCGGTCAGGGTGCCGAGGGATTAGTAGGGAGCAATATCACTCAGATGGTAGAACATACCGATGTAATAAATTAATTGTTGTTAATTTTCTGAGTATCTGAAGCAAGCTGGTAACTTTTCGGGTAAGATTGAAGTATATGGAGGGTAGGTAGTAAAGACATGGATGAGTGAGGAGGTGTTCGGTAATGAATGTAGGCAGGCAAGATAAGATTTCTATCTTGAGACGAGAGCGATGGAAGAAGGGGGTTAATTAGTGGTGTGTTTAAGGGAGAAACTAAAAGGCTCTGTAGTAAGGACTAGGGAAGATGTAGAGGTGACAGATATAGAATAAATGTTTGTGTCACGAATTTCACACTACTGACAGTGTATAGGATACCAGGACGTGGGTGGCCGATAACTGAGGTGGTCAACGACAGGGTTCACTGGCTGGAAGATAAACAGTGAGTTGTTAAAATTGATAACTTGAATATGCTAGGTGTGCAATTGATATAATTAGTTGAAGGGAGGGACATTATGGTGGAGAGAATGGTATCGCTGTTGACCAGTAGTGGCTTAGTGCAAGCAGTAAATATTCTTATAAAGATGACTGAGTGTGGTGAAGAGTATGTGGTATCGGTCAGGCAATGAAATTCATTAATTTGTGCGATAATCCCAGATGGAATTAGTGATCATGATATTCGTATTGTATAAGTAATTCAGGAATAGATCCGGGTAGATCAAAATAAAGAGAGCGTGGTTTGGCAAAATGCACGTGGTAACAGTAAGATTGCAGACATTTTTTGAGGGAAACATGCGCGGATTGCTTGAGAAGAGAATTTAAAAGGTTAATAAATTTTATGTTTGAGATATTTGTCCCTCAGAAAGGCTTTAGGGCCAGTGATAGTTCGCCATATTACGGACAGGAAACCATAAAACTGAAGAAGACATGTAGGTAATTGTATGCTAGGTGAAGGCTTAATGAAATATAGGAAGCAGGGAATCTATGAAATAATAAAGGAGTTGGAAAGTAAGATCAAGTAGGCGAGAAATGGGTATTTAGGGAGCATGATGGAGTAAGAGAGAATGGCAAGGAACAGGTAAACCTGTCGGGTATCTTAGGTAGGTAAATAGTAGAGGAGAAGTCATCACATCATTCAGAGGTGCGGATGGCTGGACTGCGGAAGATGACAGAGTAAATACTGAATTGTTGCATACTCACTACTTATCAGTTTAAGAGTCAAAGGACAACTGTAAAAGGGGCCTTAAAAATATGACTTTAGAATGTTTTGTGTGAGGAACTGTGATATTTAAAAGATGGTTAAGGAATTAATGAGCATTAAGGTAGTTGGGAGAGAGGTTTTAGGGAATCAGGGGCTTAAGTTTGCTGAAAAACAGTTGGTTAAATATTTAGAGGCGTTTTGTTAGAGCACTAGAAGACTGTAAGTTGCCACAAGGATGGAAGGAAGCATTGGTGTTCACAGCATATAAGCATGTTGAGGAAACGGTGTGGCCAGGAATTTACAGGCCAGTGAGTCTCACATCCAGTAGAGGGAAGGTGAGTGACTGGTGTTACAATATGTGGCAAAGATAATGGACGACAGGAATTGTCGACACCAATACAAAGACCGTTTAAGAAAAAGATAATCACGTTAGACACATTACAGGTTTATTGAATGATCTAAGTTAGTTCACGCATATGAAGAGAGGAAGTAAGTGGATGCCAGCTTCATAGACTTTGAGAAGGCCTTTGACGAGATTCCTCATGGAACTGCTAGATAACAAGTGGGTAGTGGTCTGGATTAGCTTTGAACTTTCTCAGGGGTCGCAGACAGAAGGGGAAAATGGGGGAGTCTTTATCAGAGAAAGGAAATGTTACATCAGAGATGCTGCAGGAAAGTTTTTTGGGTCCTTGGTTTTTTTTACCATCGTGTATGAGTTTGGGAACTGTTGACAAACGAATATTGTTTTCCGAATATTGTATGTTGTTCATGAAGATGGGATGCGGGGAAAAAAAAACTTGCAAATGGACATCGACAGGACGCGACCATGGAATATTTAGAACGATATAAAGATAAATATGTGTTAGACTAAGGTAGTGAGGATTACACGGAAAGTAGTTGTTGGTAGCGAAATACTTAGAATGGAAAGGTCAGACATAGCGGAGGGAGTAAAATACATGTAAGTACCTAGTAGTAGTGCTGCAGGATGACCTTAGGTGGAAGAAACGGGTAGAGCGAATGGTTACGAAAGGTAGAATGACGCTGAGTGTTGAAGAGAGTTCGTTGTGAGTTGAAAGAAAAGGCACATTGCACAATGGTGGAGCCATTTTTAGATTATGCTTTGTTAAAGATGAAGTTTTGTCCGGATTTCTCATTGGCTGAATTTAAGAATAAACGTAGGTTACTGTGAACGGGAAATACTGAAGACTTGTTTCTGTGTGCACATAAAATGTTTAGTTGTAAATTCTGAAGTAAAAAAAAAAAAAAATTAGACGGCACTCCTGTGTGATGAGGTTATAAATATTTGGAAACAGCTTTTTTTAGCGCATGAGCACAGGGAAACATTAAATGTCGTAAGATGTTAGTGCCAATATTTTTACGCGAAGAAAAAATTATTGTGCCAATTTTGTAATAATAGGATCAACTTATTTGTGCTATGGGTATTGCTTACAGGGCGATTTAGCCTGTTTGATTAGGTTCAAGTCAATTAAGACAACCCTGCTTATATTCTAATTCGTGTAACACTGACGATTATTAGTATTATGTTACCATACAGCGTGCTAGATTTTTTATTACTAAGCAATGATGAACCCTATCCAGCGTAGTCCGCTTAAAGCACTGACACAGTCCGTGGATTTGGTCTGTGAATATGGACTCTGTGTGTGTGGCAGGTGTCGATAAGAGAGGACCTGCAAGGAGGTTACGACGAGCACATCTGTGGTGGCTCCATCATCTCCAACCAGTGGGTGCTGACGGCCGGCCAGTGTGTCATGGGGTGAGAGTACATAACTCACATACTCTCTACGCTCTAAAAAATTTTTGTAAAATTTACAAGGATTTTCTTTGTAATATCATTATTTTATGAAGTTACAAAGGTAAACTTAGTATTTCTACAAATGAATTCTTTGTACTTATACCGACAGTTCCTACACTGTAAATTAGTTTGTAAACTATGACAAGACTCTCCTTCGTAGTTGTACACTTTTTTGTAAAGGTTGGAAAATTTTCACTGTAAAATTATTAGTTTATTATGTGCAAATGTTTTATTTGTAAAAAAAATCAGAAAATAAGTGTATCCTACAAAAATCTTAAGTTCGCCGGAAATTACTTATGCAAAGATCACAACCTCTCAAAAGTATTTTTCTGGAATAAAGTGAATGTTTATATTAATTGCGTGCTTTAAGTTTTAAACGGAATAATTATTAGTGAACTGTACATTGAATGTACACAAATAAATAAAGACTTTGACATAAAGAAGTCATAATGGTCTAGTGGTGCCGACCCCCCGTATCTCAGTTGGTTGAGCGATCGATTTAGATAGGAGTGGTTCTCGGTTCGATTCCCAGGTCTGGCTGTGTGTAAAATTTGTGTTTGTCAGTTAGAGTCACCAACCACTGTCACAACTGGGGAATTATTGTCAACTACTAAAGCTGTAAAGGGGGGATGTTTGGCTCGTTGGCGATGTTGCGACCCCGCCAAGGAGCCTAACACTTTACAAAAAAACGTGGTAAGATGCCTGAAAGCTAAGAGTGAGGAGAGTGGTTTTAAACTCAGCACACCCCGATATATTTTTTATTTTCAAAATAATTTCATGTATACGTCCTTTTTTCAAAAGTTATTTGATAATAAAGTTCAGTGTTATTTATGAAGTACAATAAACATTTAAATTAAATTTTTTCCTTATTGAAGGCTAGTCCTTGTAATTTTACAAACATATAATTTGTAATTTATTACAAGGACAAACATTGTAGTTTTACATGGAATTTCTTTGGCAACTGGGTTTCCAAGGATTTTCTTTGTAAAAGTACAATTTTTTTACAGTGTAGTAGAAAGCCGTAGTCTTCGACGTAGCAACGTTGTAACCGCACTCTAAGCTCTAGCACCGACACCGCAGGTGGAAACTTTTCTGGCGTTTATTTTTTCGGGGTATTCTCGTTTCCCGCGCCCTTGCATTTATTCCCCGCTACACACGTCACGTAACCCGCACTAACTCTCTAGATTAAGCGCTGACGAAATTCTCCCCACTCTAGTCTGGCGATGGCTTTACCATGATTCGTCCTTACATTGCCCATGATTTCGCGTGGTTTCCAATTTAAGGGCTTGTTCCCGAGTTTATTTCAGACTGGTGCTAATAACTCAAATATTTTTGAACCAAAAGTTTTGAATAAATTTAAGTCAATGTGCAATCACATGATGCAAAGTACTGTGGACGCGTTTTTTTTTTTAATAATGTACCATTCGCCAGCAAAAAGTAATTTCCTTCATTTTTGCTTATCTTCACGACGATAAACGTGGTACTTTGTGTACGATTATGTATTAAGTTTAAGTATTTTTGCTTTCGATGTTTTCTGAGAACTTAATTTTCCAAAGTATTTAAAATATTATGACATATTTTGAACTTTAATTTTTGCTTAAGTAACAATATTAATTGAATCAAAAGCGACTTTTTAAAATTCTAATTGCTTCAAAATGATGTTATGGGTGACTATGAAAATTATAATTTCCCACAAATGTTTTTGGTATCCATTTCTACACTCCTGTTTCGTTTTCTACCCTATCACCCTTTACACAATTTTAAAACCCCTGACGCAAAAAGAGGGGTTTTATAAGTTTGACGTGTCTGTCTGTGTATCTTTGTGCCTGTTTGTGGCATCGTAGCTAATAAACGAATGGACCTTTTTTGATTTTTTTTGTGAACGTTGACTTGTTAGAGAGTGTTCTTAGCTATGATTCAAGGAAATATCTTCGGCCTTTTAAAGATCATCAGCTCATTTGTTGTTTCATTAAGGGAATGCGAGCTATTATACTGGTCTGATCGATTTGAAATTAAGTATCCTGTGAGCCGAAGGTTTTTAAAATTTTTATTTAAGTCTTAACTAGTTTGTCAGAAACACTTTGCCAGTGCACGCACAACTCACCAAAGTTTCATTGCAAACAGTTTAAACGAATAAGAACGCCTGAGACATTCATTCAATTATACATGTATGCATACATACACACACACACTCGCGCACACACACATATTTATGACACTTGGATCAAGTTAATGTGTTTCTTTGAAGGAGCGCGAAGCTCTATTAAAATGGCACTTGTTCACAGGTTTTCCACATAATAGGCAGCGGCTTATAACAGAGAATATAATTCAAGTGTAGAGTCACAATTTTATGGTGAAAAGATTTCTGCACCATTTGGTTTCAATACCGTATGTGAACGTGTACAGCTGTACTTCAAGGTCAGTGATTAGCTGTTTTAATTTTGGCTTGTCTTGAGCTTCTAAAGGCTAGGGCTAGGAATATCACGCAAGTACAAGTACCAACATGCTAGAATCCATTATCCTGTGTATACCGAAGTCCTACCATTTGTCCATTACCTGCTACTCATTTAGACAGCAGACAATGAACGAATACATGGGGCTTGAGTATATATAGGACATTGGATTCTAACATGCAGGTAATAGAACTCGTGAATTTTTCCTAGCCCTACAAGTAACAGACGTAAAATATCGCAGTAACCTTACTCTGATTGGTGTGGTCAAATGAGAGACGTGTCTGAACAAAGACACGCTGCCAATAACCATGAAGCACTGCTGATTATAAGGCATTGAAACAAAGTGATGCAAATATCTTATCACTACTAACTCATGGCTTTACTCATGTGTTTTCCTGCACCACTCTACAAAAAGAACTGTCAACATTTGGCCTTCATAGCTGGACTGCGCACTAAACAATGATGAACCATTCAGACAAGTTTTATTCATACCGTCTGTCCCCACAGTATTTTACGTAATTTGAAACCAACAGAGTATTACAATAAGTTTTCAAAAGCGCAACTGTTTCCACCATAACATGTATTCAGAATATTCTTTACACGCTGGCTTATTAAGACAATGCTGTATTTATGGCAACGTCAAAACATAGAGCAGAAATTCATGAAATTATAAAGTTGACAACATTTAGCTGCTTCTGCTGCTCTCAGATTTTAGGTTATAAAATTTCCGGGTTAAGAAATTCTGATTTCGGTTTGTTAGGGTTCTGGGAAATCAGTCCAGAGTCATAATTGTCATTGAGTAGAACCACGAGTTATGTGCGAGATTATTTTGTTTTACCAAATTTGTTTTACTGCCTAATGTTCACATTGGCAGCTTTTCTTCATGCTTATTGACATATCTTCAGTTACGTCTGAACATCCACTGCGGTTGCAAAAGGAAATCAATAGTAAAATTGTTTACCACAGAGCAAAAGTAAAAAAAAATGAAAATATCCAAAATTGTGAAAAGCGTTAACCAATGGAAACAGAAAACATTAGGCTTGCATATACAATTTTTCAACAGTTGATTTTTCAGCAATTAAACTCAGAATTAACAGTTTCTCGGTAAACTCTGTGACAGTAAAAATAAAAAAAAACATCAGAAATTACACACTTAATACACTGATGACGTGAACTGATGCACCAAGGCAATTCATCATTTTAACACAAGTCATTATGATTCTTAAAACGTATACATAATAGTAAAAATTAGCTCACACCATTTATGACGTGTATCAGTCGTCAGACGCGTGTAACATTCAACTTGGCGTGGGTGAGAGAAACTGTGCACAAATTTAAATTGTATGGGTGACATAGTCAAATACGGTTTATAGGATCCTGAGCGATTGCAAGTTACGCGCATAGGCTCCAAATTGAATATCTCAAGTCGCTAATTAGGAAATTCAAAACAGCAAAAAACTGTATACTAAGATTAAACATACACCATGTAACATACAGTACTAGGACCGAAGGTCATAACGCAAAACACGTTACTGAAATTACACTCCATGAAAGGTACACAGTTAACCAAAACAAAGATAACAGGAAACCTACACCTAACGTCTTTACGATCGAACATAATATATAGTACACGGCGATCGAAACATTAAATAAATAAATAAAAAAAAAACAAGAAATTACTATAATTGACAAACTAAACTAATCACATGACTGCAGCCGCCTTGCCGTCATAAGGGAACAAATTCCCAACCTAACACACTACACTAACAGTAACTTACATGTTAGCTGGGTTAGGATCAGAGAAGACGTGAAAGTACGGCACGAAACAAGCACCCGAGCTAAATCTCACCTGAACTTAACAACTGTGCTAGCAAAGGGGAAGATGATAGGGTGGAAACAAGGCAACAGAAGTCAGCTAGGGAAAGCAAAGAATATGTCGGCCAATAAAAGACATCGTACGTGCGTACAGCTATGTCTATATGCTGGCAGTATATAATGCTAATTTTGCAATTCTCTGACCATTACGTCATTCTTGACGAAAGTATCGAAAAGTTACTAATGGTATTGCAGTTGAAACAACTTGGTACAGCTCAAGAAACGAATATTTATGACATGCCTTGTGAGCGGTTTAGATATAAGCTGTTCAAAATAAAGTGAGGTTTTGAAAATTGCATGTTTAAATTAATAAACATGTTTTTAAATTTTACCTCAAACCTAAACTTTTGAATACGGCACAACATAAACGCCTATATTATTACTTTGTGGGGTGTGTTTATGTTAAAAGTGGCAGCGGAATACAAATTTACTGAAAGGATGAAAGGAACCAGGGGCGTAAGAACAAATTTTTTCCAGGGGGGGGGGGGCACAGGCGGTGCTAGCATGATTCCACCCAAAATAATGGGGAGTCCGGGGGTCTTCCCCCGGAAAAATTTGGATTTCAAGGTGCAAAATAGTGCTAATTAGGCAGTTTTTCATGTTAAAATTACTTTTGATAGAATCATTTAACTCATTGAACTGTTAAGCCCAGAGCATGTCCGCTATAAATTGTTTCGACACCAGGAGAATAGGCGCACATTCCGAAAATAATATCGTTCATCATTACAAAACTCCAAACCTAAATTAATACATGATGGACTATAAGGAATAATTTACAAAAAAAAAAAAAAAAACTATGGCACAGTCTCAAACAATTCGACACACATAAAAATAGAAAACATTCAATAAATTAAAAAGCTGTATCTGTCTTTTATCTTCTAAAAATTTTCAAATTATCTGCGGTAAATTATCTAGAAACCTCGCAATTGGTGAATGTGACTTTCTCTCTGATGTCCTAGCAACAATTCTTTTAATTAAGATGTCATGCAGTTGAAGTGAAGGTAACCTTGAGCCATGAATCTTAGCAACTAATAAGTGATTAAGTCTTCATTGTGGCATATTTGCTCGCAATTAGGTTTTCAAGCAACTTAAACCACTAAAAGATCTCTCTGAAGAAGCTGCAGAGGCTGGAACAGTAATGATGAGCATTATAAATGTTTTAACTTCTCCCAGAAATGTTTGCACCATTGCTGCTTCGTTCTTCAGTTTTCTTGCTGCATGAGAAACTCCACTGATATTTTCTTCATGGATGACAGTCTTCAACATGAGCAGTTGTGCATGCTGTAAGTCTATATTGAAAACAAATGCATGTTCACCTAACTCTAGCTGCATATCTTCTCAAGACAGAAGGCTTTGTTTAATAGAAGACAGAATGACATTTTCTAATTTGATCAGTTAAATCCCACAGTAAAAAAAATTGTACTTTTACTAAAAGGTTTCTTGGAAATCAGTTTCCAAGAAAGTTTTTTGACACTACAGAAATGTTTTGTAAAATTTATAAAAAAACTTGTACTTTTACAAATTTATTAGCTTGTTTATAAACATTTCTGTAAATCTACAAACCAAATTTTGCATATTTACTGCTAGTATCTGGTAAATTTTACACCAGTTATTTGTAGTGATACAAAAAATTTTGAACTAATTTAAAAAAATGTTGTAAAAGTATAAATTGTTTTGTAAAATTTTACAGGTATCCTAGGTTTATTTTGTTTCAAATAGAAAAATCTGCTCAATAACGTTTATTTTACTAGTTCCAAAAGGTGTTCACGATATTTGTAACGACTTTAAAAGGTTTCTGACATCTAATTTTTAATACCTGAAGGGTGATGTTACGATATTAGGTTACAAGATTTTCCTTGCAAACACACAGTTCTTTTTTACTGTGCAGTCATGGCCTTTTCTTAAGAACCACTTCAGCATTCGCTTGAACTGGAAAACCATGAAAAACCGAAATCAGGATTGCCGGAGCCTGGGAATGAACCCGGGTCCTCCTGTATGTGAGTCAACGTGTTGTCGTTGCGCCATCTCGCTCGGTTACTGTGTATAGGAAACCTTTGTGGAAATAGATTTTTCTGGACCTTTATTTTTCTTTAAATATAATTGTTGAATGTTTGTTCATTGTCTATTACTTACTTCAAACCTTCTTCTAATTGGTATGTATATCTCAAAATAAATTACTTCGTGGCTTGGTTCCCTTTTAGATAACTCTGTCTCAGTTTAAGGAAAGAGCACACAGCGCGTTAATACGCGAATTATGAAATCATGAGAAGAATTAAAGCTTCTTGTATGCTTTCGTTTGCTGACAAGACAGTTCTGATGGGGATATCAGCATGGAATAAATAGTCAATGCAGTGTAAACTATTAAATTATACTTTTCTACTTTAATAAAATACTTTTTGAATGCAGCAGCCACTAAGAAGAAAGTAACTAAACTTTGGTGAGATTTTTTTTTATAATTTGTCGTTGGCTACTCTTACACCCATATGCAAAATTCAGCATTGTTATCTATTTCAGTAGAAGGACTCAGAATTAAGGTCCAATGAATCTGCCAAATCAAATACGGGGCAACCATGTCAGTAGAATCACGAACTACAGCTCACTCAGTATCACATACTAAATGCTAAAACAGAAGAGGAAGAGGAGGAATAGTACAGACATCAGACACAATAAAATACAAATATATAGAGAATATGTGAAACAAATTTGTAGGAAAAGCATTCTCGTAACTTGCGGCAAAACATTTTTGAGGTCTAGTACCTAGTCTCTGTAGGAGCAGTTATCTATTTGAATATTAGATGCCGACCAGTTAGAATTACAGGAACTACCGTCGTTCAAGTTTTGAGCCAGCTATAACATAAGGCGAAAAATACTAAATTATGTGTGACAATTTTACAATGTTAGTCATAATTATTTGCTTTCATTGTTGATATTTTTTCTGATACTTATGCACGCTCTATAAATGTTTAGATAAAACACATTTAGATAAACGTTTTAGTACAAAAAAAACAGTAGATCCCTACTGCATATGAGGGCATTTAAATTATTTGTACATAAAAGTTTCAGCGTAACATATCTATGCTTCTACCTGTAGTTAAATTGTACTTTCAGAATGAGTTATTGTTGATGCCAACTATGCACAGCAGATGAGTAATAGTTTACTCCATTTCATTTAAGTTTGGATAAATCTGACAGCAACTTATGGGCAATAATTTGTAATATTTTGTTATTTGTGTTACTTCACACGAAAACTGTGCAGCACAAATGCTGAAATGGACATCTCAGGTTCATTTAAGAGCTAAAATGTCTTGCAATGTGCAACAAATCACACAATACTGAAAATTATTGCCCACAAGTTGCTGTCACATTTATCCAAACTTATATGAAATTGAGTATATTTATGCTATATTTATGGTATTTATTGTTCTTTTGTTAATCCAACGAAAATGATGAAGGAACATAATTCAAACGTGCCAATTCATAAAGTACACAAAGGAGCAAAAGGAATATGAAATGCAAATTATTTCGCTTTTTTTGGTGCTTTCAGATTAAAAGGAACAAATTACAAAATTATTTACACTTGTACAAAGATGAGGAGTTGTCAACTTACGTCTGATAACATTATTTGCATGCATAATGGATTCATGTCAAAAATTAACGTTAAAAATCTAGCTTGCTTGGCAACTAAATTACTGTCAAGGCATTTAAAATTTGGCCTTATAAGCATGTTAAAGTATAGCACGTAAAAAACCGTAACAAAACAAATGCGACAGACGGATGAAAAATGAGGAAAAATGGTTTAAACTCCTGTGTAGAACACAGAGCTTTGTAGCGTTGTCATATTTTCAATTTACCGATAAATTAATTATTAGTAACATAACGCATAAAAATATGTTTATAAACAATCGTGAACTACTTTAGAATAAATCTCAATTGTTTATAAACTTTAGTTTGTCTGATAAACAATTGCAATAGTAGATTCCACTGGAACATATATTGTATTTACTTAATGAAGATAGTGATTATAATGTTTTCACTTTTGCGAAGCACTCAGTACACTTCCATTTCACTTACAAGATACCGTCACACTTTGTCACACTGAACCAGGCGAATGAAGGCCATAGAAAAGGGAGGGATGACGCCTGGAGGAAAGAGACGGGGAGATAAAGGAATGCTACTGGGGTGGAGTTGTTGCTTTTATTTACTTCAAGGTCGCCAAACTCAACCCTCGTCACTATTGTCCATACTATCAGTCCTAAAACTACCAATCTGCAATGGTTTTACCTAGACACAAAACACATCGGCATTCTGACGTATTTAGTGTACACAGTAACAAAGATTTCGAGTTAAAAACAACATTTATACATTGGCGTAAATACGATATGAATCGTTAGACAAAGTTCAAAATGGAACATGTGTTTGAGGCTACAAGCTAGAGGGGTATTGCCCCTCCTTGTGCAGAGGTGGGGGGCATATGCCCCCTCTGCCCCCCCCCTGTGGGTCCTACGCCCCTTAAAGGAACCACTGTGCTTTAAATGTGCGCACTTTATCGCCAACTGCCTAGGAACCTCTTGAAATAGAGCTAACGGTAGAAAAACAGTATCAATTTTTCGCCCCTGATTTAGATATAATCTTAACTGTAATGAATGTTTTAATACAAACAAGAGGTGATAATTATTTTTTGAAAAGCAAGGTTTTCTAGATTAGCAATCTAACGTCCTTTATTTTTAGTTTTATCTGATAGCAGATAAAACATTTACGGTCGAAACAGTGCCAGTTAAGAAAATATCCACATCTGAAGTACTAACTTTAAATAAATTATCGGGTCACATCCTGAAACATAACTATGACATTACTATATAAGAACACCGAAGGAAAACTACAAAAGATATACAGAACTTGAGTCGCAGGCCCGAGAAACATGACGACGAAGGTTAGCATTACACACAGAAAAATTCTGTGAATTCATTGAAAGACAAGCTATAATTAGAGATGATGGTTTATCGCAGGAAAACTTGACTGCTTGCTGGATCTCAACACACGTTCAGCTTACCAGAAGATTACTAGTTTTCACTTGTACTGCAAACTGTTACCCTGTTATAATAATCCAATAAGAATCCCGATATTGTATTATTTGTTGCCTGTTATTGGTCTGCTGACATCTATGTTGTGTCAGAAGTATATCACCGAATCAAATAGCCTATGTCACTAGAAGCTACAGAGTTTTCAAGGGTATGTTGGCCCAAAATATTTTCGCGATAAACCATTATATCTAGCTATAATCCAAAGGTACGTGCTTTTCTGCTACAATTCTTTTTGGTTCACACTTATTTAGACAATGACTAGAGACGAATACCAATAACAAACTTGCTAATGAACGAAGGCAGAATCCCAACCTGCCTTGTCTGAAGCGATGCTAGCTGCTTACTTAAAGAGCAGAAGTTTTCGCCAAATAATGTTTTACATGCTTGTTTCAGAGGCTTTAGGTGCACATATACAGTTCTGATTCGCGGCTACTATCGTGCCAGTCAGAACAGCGTTGCTACAATACCACATGTCTGTGTTTTTCGTGTATATTCCTAAAACATTGATGGTTAAAAACCTCCATGTTTGAAACAAAACGCATATTAGTTTCGTGGACTGAATAAAAACAACACGACAAGCCGCTATACTCAGCGTAATTCAATTTAGTGACACGAATACATAGACAAAAGTTTTACCACGAGTCCATCATCATCACCTAATAATCACTGTTGCCAGAAGTGCATTTTGGTTGTGAGGTTGCCAACTCCAGCGTAGGAAGTTCAAACTTTATAATAGTTTACAATACATTCAATGTTTATTTATAATCACGTATGTAGTAGTCCAAACACCCAACATTCATATTCCTGACCACGAAGCAGAACTGTACATGGGTATGAAAGACATTGTAACAAGCTGGTACAAAAAATTGTTTCCCAAGAGTGGCTGGTCCCTATGGTTACTGAGACAACAGCCAATTGACGAACACCCGAAGATAGATAATTCATAGTACAGTGAAGTGAATCCTACAAGTTATACATGTCGTGAAATTTTCCGACCTGTAGACAGCACTGTGAAAAGAATACTGCGTATTTCGCGTGTTCATGTAATTAGTAGGCTGAATTCAACAGTCCCGAATACATTATATCCCTGTTGGCTGCTATCCAGGAAGTACTGTAAAATTTTATAGGCGGTAATTATGAGTTTTCATGCAAGGAATTTGTTTTAAGCTAGACCAGACAGCGTTTGATATTCCTATTTTCCTTGCAGGTCTATGATTGACTTCGAGTTATATGTACTGTGTAGGGTATTACAAAATTAACAGGAACATTTCGTGAGTTTAGTAGTGGTCTGAGGTCTAAACCACTGCATCTTAAAAACTGCAGAAACTCAGGGTGTCCACTGGTTGCTATACCACAAACTAGACATTAGAAGGCTACGAGAGCACAATAATTGCCGGACCATTCATATATGAACACGTACATCCATACGAGTTCGATTCTTGGTGGGATTTCACGTAGGAAACATTGTAGATACTGCTTATGATCGCAGGAGGTTACAACAATGTATTATCTACGTCCATTTTCCCGCCATTCCATTTTTCCGCATACTCAATTTATGTCAGCCTCGAATGAGGTCAATACTTTGGAGATAAGGGCTTCCTGCTTCCGTACATGGGGAATCATTTAAAACAAAGAATGTCTCATGCACCAACATTAATGATAACAGTTTCAAAATTAAGGATCCCGTGGATGAATATCGGCATGACCGTCCAAAAATTCTTCAAATGTCGACCCAGAGGTAGGCCGACAATATACACAGGAAGATCAGCAAGATGATCGATTTAGACAGTAGCAGGGTACTATGCTTAGCATGGGCTAAGAAAAATATTCTAAGTAAATTTGTTTAAATATCCCTGATAGGTTATTAACTTATTAATCCTTTTGTTTTAATATTGAGTACTTAAAATATAAGTTTAACTTGTATATTGAACAAACAAAAGAGTAGAATTTTTAAAATCCTTCTTGTCACTGTATTTATTTACAGATTTTGCATAGAGCACATTTTGCTAGAAAGTGTTTTTATAAGGTTAGTAACTAATTTTACCATTGGCTTCCTGTCTAATGCTCTATGGTTATAACCTTGGTATGCAGAAGTGATGACCAAAAAATTCCATTTCAATTTTTTACTTGCCTGCTAGTTATTAAATCCAAGTTCTACAGGGCTTGTCTATTAAACTGAGAGCCAGTCGCAATTGTAGCAGAAATGCACATGTATTTGGATTATACATTGTCAAAAAATTGCTTGGCATTGTTTCTGGTTTTTAATTTGTAACCTTGATTAGGCTGCAAGTGTGTCCAAAGTTTGAACTGTACATACATTAGGTGTTTTAATTAGAATAGGAAGATTTATCTTACTTTATCAGTTACTAACCAGGGGTGGCAGGTTTGGTGTTTCAAGTGATGGCTGCAAATTCTCAGAACTGTGCACCCATCTAATGAATTTGGCATAGACCAATGAATATGAAATGTATTCTGGGTACTGTAACTTTTGTGACTGCTTACTAGTAAGTAGTACTTGCAGACCACTGAGTTTGCTTCTTCACACTTTAACTCCCTTCAGCTACACAACTACATCTATATTTACTATCAAGTGTGGTGGAGTAGTGGTAAAAATTTCGCATTTAATTCTGGAGGAGCTCCGAGCATCCTGATTTCGGTTTTCCAGGGTTTTCTGTTATCCCTCTAGGCGAATGTCAGAATAGCTACTTAGACCGGCCTGGCCGACTCCTAAACTTCATCCCTCGTTTACCATACTAAGGCCTTTAGGTGTTCGAGGGCATGCAAAACCAAATAATGAAGTAAGCTTGTGAGTATCAGTGTGTTGATGAAAGGGCGTGTGGTGACGTGTGTTGGCAGCGATGTACTGGATATGTACAAGGTGCGGGCTGGCAGTGAGCATGTCGACAAGGGCACTAGGCACTCCCTCACCAAGATCACCTTCGCCAAGGGATTCCGTTCAGGCGACGTGGCGCAGTTCGACATAGCTGTTATCAAGGTGAGCACGCCTATTAACCTCATTTTACACACACGCTCCGTTTTTGCTTTTTCGCGTCTTTACAACAGTGTAACCAGCGGCGGTTCGTGGGTTGTTGCCAGGTGGGGCTGCAGATAGTCGGAACTGTAAACTCTTGACGAACGCGCTGTAGACCAACGACCGTGAAAGATTTGCCGGCTACTAGATGTTTTGTGACCACTCAGGGTCACCTGGACAACAGCGTGTTAGGGGCTTTAGAGCCAACCAGCGCACAACCCCGTACAGCTCTTGGCAACTGCAGCCCTATAGGTGATTAGGAATAAAGTGAACACTAAAAGGAGCCCTGATTAATTTCTATTTTCTGCGAGATTATATCTTTCCGCCGAATGTAAACATAAATATTGCCACGTGTTTTTATTTTACATAGGATTGTAAAATGTTTACAACTACATTAAAGTGCACCGATAAATGTTATCTACAATATCTACCCAATAAATGCACGGGGGCTGAACATAAGATATAATCAAAAGTAATCTTAATTATAAATACCTGCGTGTTAACTTATTATAATACCATCGACTAATAATATACAACACGAACTATTGCCATTACGAATCTCGTAAATGAGGGCATATTTTATTTGAATTTGTAACGCAAAACCGCCACTAAAACATACATGACACACACAATTCAAGAATTCAAGTTTCGTTCAGTTCTAATGTCACGAACAACGACGACGCTCTTCAGAAACAATAAAAAGTATTTTCTTAATATGTGAAATAAGAAGTATGTTGTTTCTAGGCTGGCAATTGTAAAACATAATTTACAGAATACCGATGGTTTCACATAATTTGGCAATTATATTCATAGTAATTTCTAATACTTTTGAATGTGTATATAAGCACAACGGACAAACACATGTTCGTGATGTAACTTGGCGGAGCGGCGAAAAAACGGCGAGAACGTAACTCTGATGCCACCTGTCGGTGGAATTTTGAACTGTCTGAAGCGCGGCGCAAGCAATAACGTGCAAGATGACCTGAGGTCGACGATAGCGTCACATTCTTCTGGCACCAATTGAATCTAATTATACTGTCAGTAGGAATGTAAATAAGGTTATAAATAAATTGTTTGAAGTTTATTAAATACAGAGAGGTCGTTTTCATCTGATGTTCTTTCATTAATGTTGTATTCAAATTGGAAAATACACGGAACTACATGCGATGAATCGATACCAACCATACAAGCAGTAAAGTAACTCTAGTTAATGGTGACTTATACGAAGTAACGGCTAGTAATTTTTTTCAAAGGTTAAATCTTTAGTGCTCACTTTATCCCGAATGACCTATACCTGGCAACAACCCACGAGCCGCCTCTCAGTGTATAAACGACTGTCTGTCAAGACTGGCACCGTAATCGTGACCGGTAAGTCAGTATACAAACAACAGGTAAGGACGAGTAATTTTCGAAAAAAAGTTATTTTATAAATGCACATTTGTAGCACTGATTTACGATTACTGGAAGTGAGTTTTTGTGCAGACACGTCTCTCGTTTGACTGAACTAATCAGGACCCATTTATTGCTGCTTTACACATTTGTGATTTGTGGGTAGAGCTTCACGATGTATAGTGTTAAAAGCATCCAATCGCAGACTATAAAGCAGAGCTGCAGATGTGCATGTCGAACACTGAAATAATAGGTTAAAAATCATTTTGCAAACATATCTAGTATTAATAATAGCTTATGACCTCCTCCATGTCTTCCATAGCAACCAACCAAAAGGCATAAGAATATTGCATTCATTATGGTTGATAATATAGATAGTGAATTATTTAGTTTGACGATAATCGCAAAATATATTCATGCAGTTGTGTTTTCAAAACTTTTATGTGTCTCAGTTTACTAGCATATTGCAACCATTATGTAGCGGTACACCAGAGTTAGCAATGACCCACACAAGGGCACACACTAACAACCAAATGATAACACTGGCCATGTGCACATTACACTTCCACAACATATCAGATCCACACATGTGCAATATTTGAAGGGTTATCAAGTAGCTATAAAATACCCTTCAAAAGATTTAGCTTTGATTTTAATATTCAATATTATTTTAATCATAAATTTAAATGCAAATTCATAGTTCAGGGGAAATTAACACATAACACTTTAATTATAAGACCAGTTAAGGGAAATAGCGAGTAGGCAGATCCACTTGTGCCGCAGGGAGGAAATATGGTGTTCTTTATAAAATGCAGTGGTGATTAGTCATAACTGTATTATGGTGTTTTCATGTTCGACGAGTCAGCTCTCTGCTCTCACATTTTTTGTGACCCGAGGCGCATAGCTTCTTGTTAGTAACTCCTCACGATAACACATTCGCATGCGCAAACCTTCACATGTAAATGTTCACCGAGCTATATGTCTCTATTTTTAATGTGCTTGACTTGCATCTGCGACCATTAGATTACATTCCGGGCTCTGAACATTCTGATTTCGGTGTTGCATGATTATTTTCTGAAATCACTCCAAGCTAATTCTAAGACAGTTCTGTTGCATTGGCTACGGCCAAAACTCTCCTAGTTCTTGTCTTTGTCAAGAGTAATGCATAAACATATCTAATGATCTCCCTGTCTGCAAGATGTAAAATCCAAAAACATAAAACTACAAATAAAAGGAAAATCTAAATTCATATCATATCTCTAGTATGTTTTGAAAGATATCAGGTGTGATTAGTTTCAATGTGTTGTGCAAATTTAATGCAAAGTAAATAAATTGCTTTGTTATAAAATAAACATTATGTGTCAATTTTCCCGGGTTTACAGTAAATTTTGTCTTACACTGGGACTGCTGTAAACAATCTGTAAACATTAAGTGAGTTAGAAAATGTATAATTGCTCAATTATCTTAAACAAAGCAATAGCGAAGCATGGTCATGTTGAAATGTAATCAGTATTAGATACGACTGTACACTCGGAGCATGGGTTTTAACATTCGTACAGGGCAGAACCAATAGTTTAATTTGTCATAATATCAAGAGCTGTATTACAGGAGAATACGATCCTCGCCTCATGCATGCTACTAGCTGATTGGTGTACCTACACCTGCCAGTCTATTTGTTCGATAGAATTTCGGCATTGTTTGTAGTCATTGCCCAGTTCAACTTCCCCTGGAATACATCCACGCCTCGCTTCTGAAACAAAGTGAACAAACTACAAGATGTCTTAGTCATGCACATTCTGAGGGCCGCTGAACCTGCGCACTCTGCACTCTAAAAAAATAGTTGGAAAATTTACTAGACGTGCATATAGGAGAGCTAAGAAAGTAGGTACGGTAGAATAGTTTCCCAGACATCCACAGTGACACTCCTAAACCTAATTCTAAAAATGTCAAATGCATACTAAAGTTACCAGACTTGTATTGTAACATTTGTAAAAGTTTGCATATTTAAAAGACGAAAGTATGGCAATTGTCCCATACTGTATCTGGGATAACAACTTCCTAAACATTTGAGAAAGTTTTTTTACAGTGTGCTGCTATGGAGCAGTGTCTTCTGCTGTCACTGACATATGCGTACTCTGCTGCTATAGAACAGTGTCTTATGCTGTCATTGACCTGCACACTCCGCTGCTATGAAACAGTGTCTTCTGCTGACACTGACATGCGCACTCTGCTGCTATGGAGCAGTGTCTTATGCTGTCACTGACCTGCACACTCTGCTGTTATGGAGCAGTGTCTTATGCTGTCACTGACATGCGCACTCTGCTGCTATGGAGCAGTGTCTTATGCTGTCACTGACATGCGCACTCTGCTGCTATGGAGCAGTGTCTTATGCTGTCATTGACCTGCACACTCTGCTGCTATGGAACAGTGTCTTATGCTGTCACTGACATGCGCACTCTGCTGCTATGGAGCAGTGTCTTATGCTGTCATTGACCTGCACACTCTGCTGCTATGGAGCAGTGTCTTATGCTGTCACTGACATGCGCACTCTGCTGCAGGTGTCACCATCGTTCGTGTACAGCAACTCTGTGAAGGCAGTAAAGCTCGTGGAGGCTGGCAAGTCGTTCGGCGCTGGTACTGCAGCCACCGTGTCTGGCTGGGGACCCACCCTGGTGAGTACTTCTTCCTTCACTAACTTTGTGTCTGCATTCTCGTCAGCATCGAGTAATCACACGAGTATATTTTTTCTGTGTATGCTTGAGTATCTGAAATAACTGCAAAACTTAACAATAATATATAATGTAAGCTACCAAATAAACATATACATACATAAAATATGTCTGGTTTTCTTGAATCGAGTCTGTTAAACTATAAAATTTATTTTAGGATGCTTTCAACTTACGTGTTTTTTTGTTTATTGGATATGACCGACTGTCTCAAAGTCTCGATTCCACTTGTGAAATTTATTCTCCAATAATTCAGTCTAGTATTAAAAATAACAAAATTCAAATGTCACAAATAATGTTTTTTTTTATAAAACATCTATAGAGTTTTTTTTATCCATGTGGCAGTACATTATTTTGAAATGTTAGTTACAATAATACGGTACTTAGTTCTGTTTCCTTTTCACCACAAAGTTCTGTTCTGTATGCTTTCAAACTCATGCAGGTTAGCTCATAAATGTTTTGCTTATGTATTTTTTTCTTGTTTTACTAAATGTTCTTATAATTTTGTTAAAAATATTTACTTATGCCATATCCCAAAATATCAGTAGTAAAATTTAAATTTACTTATTTCATAAGCTGTTTCAGTTGGATCTTTGTGCATTTTTAGTATCTTTGCCGCTCTAAGACACTTCCATACATATACAAACCTGATGGCAGGCACATTATTTATCATCCTTATGATGTTCTAGAAGGCCTTCTTATTGACTTGACTTCCTATCAGAAAACATATGCCATAAATATCTTAGTTAGTCACATTTTTCAATAAAAAAAGAGCAGCACTTTTACTATACATGTTATACAGGTTGTCTAGAAATAACCACACGACAAGCCCACCACGCGAGTCCTGTGATAAATTGGAGACGAAAATATTTGCGGTGAAATTCTGTACATTACCATGCACATGTGGCAACACTGTACACAGAAAGTTCTATCTTGCCTTCAACGTCCAGGTATTATTTCATGTATGTTGCATCGAGTTAACATAGAGTTATGCTTGGACTGCTCGGGATTTTAATCAGCACCTATAACATGTAGGTCAGAACAGTAGTAGTAAGGTTAGGAAGACAACTGTTGAGCGCAAGAGGGGACTAAATACAGTGCCACATTGAGTACGTAAAATGTAATCATACAAAATTTTTCCACTGGCAGTTTTGTCTCCAATTTAGCATGTTGAAAAATGCGACTCTTTGAGGTAACAGGCGAAATTTTGAGAAAGGTAAGTAATAAATAAATAAACATTAAACATGCAAAAATCTCCTTTCAAACCTTTTATCTCAGCTCGATGTTCGAAGGAAAATCAGTTTTAATGTGTTAATCTGAAAAAATTGTCAAATTCAGATATGAATGGTAAGCTATTTTATTTAACGAGTTAAAGTTACATAAAGTATTATTATTACAACATTATAAACCTTTATACAAAAACGTCTTCTTAATTTTAATTTGAATGACGAGTTTCAACTAATTAATAAGATTGTAAGGCTATGAAATAAAATACGCTTTGATAATATAACTATGTGTAACACTTATAATATGTAGTCTCTAAACATTAATAATAAGCCATGCTCGTCATCATAGTCAAACGCTAGGATCTTCCCGTTCTTTCGTCTCTTTCATGGAAAGAAGTCAGTAATGACATTTGGTATTTGGAACAAACCACTTTTCTTTTATAGCATTTATTGCTGTATTTGTTGTCCACCAGTGCAATTTGGAGACCAGACTTTTTTCCATTCCCCAGCAATCATTGACAATCCCCATCGTTTTGGAAAAAGAATGTTGCCCTTCACAGAACAAGATTGACCCCATACTTGTTCTGTTATATATGCTGAACGGAGGCAATTTTGCATCAGTGCTTCTGTAGCTAGAAGCAAATTTATAAGAGCATGATGTTTTGTGGTGAAGATAACATTCCTGGCATAACTGACTGTAAACTCTTGTTTATATTTTTAACATAGCAAAACAATGAAATGTCCCAGCGCTTGTTACCCATTTGCATCCACGCTACATTATGGTTGTACGAAACGAAATATTACAAATTTTTCCGAAACAATTTTTAAAACGTATTATATAAACATTCGTTTCACTAAAAACCATTATGGCGGATAAAATAATCTTGACATTCAGACGGATAAGCTCGAAGAAGTTTTCTTGCAAAGTGTTATTCCTGAAACATCTGTAACCGAAATACACAGTTTTATTTTACCGTAAATAATAACTCAATAAATAATTTATTAGTACATTAAAAACTCCTTTTTGATTGGACTTTCAACAATTGTATCATGTGCGTAATTGTAAAGTTATTCAAGTCGTGTATCTATTGTTGGAGGAAGCCTGCTAGTGTCGTACGTATATATCTTTGCTGTGTGGTCTGTGTTTACATACATTAGTAGTTTTTATTTTGTGTGGTCCTCGTTGTTGTCATTCAGTTTTGTCACTATTTTATACATCGTGTTTTAGTTCTTGTATCTAACATTTTCAATTTAGTTTTTCCGTTACATACGTACCATTATGTAGGCCTACTCATACTTCGGAATTAGCTGTATGTCGTATAGACCTATTTGTTGACAACATCTAACCCGCGATTTCTTTTAAGCTATTTTCCTTTTTTTTTTGTTTGTTTTAGCTAGCTCAGTCCTGTTTTGTTGTAGCTAGTTATCAATGACCGAGCAATATTCGTCCGCAGAGACGTAAGACGAACAAAATGCTTTCACTGTCACAAAATCCAATCGTTCAAAGATTACAACTATTAGGACATTAAATTTCAAGATTGGGAAGTTAAGAAGTTATCGTTCATAGTACGTCATAGGAATGAGACCCAGAGAACACCTTAAGAAGGAATAACTGGTGTGAAATGTGATGACAGCTATCTGAAATTAGCGTGTTTATTTGGTGACAGTCAGGGCTTTCCTATCTTCTACATATTTCCTCGTGGGATTTTAAATGATGCCATGTGGTCATAGCAATTTACAGGAGCTTGTTCATATACCACAGAAATAACTGGTTAAATATTTTTTTTAAGAATGACAGGGAATGACAGTATGTGTCAATTATGGACGTCAAGTGAGCATAATTTAGCTTACACATCAGTCTGCTACCAGAAAATAATGTGTAAATTGTATGTCCTCGGTGATATGCGATTCTTGTTCAAACTAAATACTTTGGACGTACGCAGATGCAGCAGTGTATCCTTCCAGAACAGCAGTCAGACAGTAAAACCGTATGGGAAACGATTTGCGTTTGGCTGTAGCCTGAACATACATAAATAAATTACATGAATCATGGAACATTCCATGAGTTTTGGCCAATTGCAAAGTCAATCTGCTGCGTTAAATACGGTGTTCCAGGTTGTTTATGGTTCTTTGTTTAGACTTTTTATTTTAATCCTGGTTTTTCCTTTAATTTTATAATTTGATAATATATATTTTCATTGGTAATGATACTGATGTTTGCATGTGTTGTCAACAACTAAACTTAGATCGTTTTGTTAAACAGTTTTCTTGCCTCACTCTTGAGTTCTCAGGGACTACACAGCGCTGCAATAGCTATGTGCAAAATATTTATTTTAATTATACATTCCAATTGACAGAAATATTGGAAGATGTATGTGATGTATGTTCACGTGTGTCGACAGCCGGAGGGCGTTACTGTGGACGTAATGAGGGTTGCCACTCTGTCTGTGGTGTCCAACTCTGAGTGTACATCGCCATACAAGACTAACTTCCATGCGCAGTACATGATGTGTGTGGAGCACAAGAATGTGCGTCAAGGCGCCTGTGTGGTGAGTACTCTACTCGCGTCGTCCTCTATGCAAATTCCTTGTTGACTCCGTCACTCAATGGACGACTTGAAAAGAGGCGGAGCTTCAGTCAGGTGTGGGAAACAATTCCTATCTCCATGGATACCGCAGCCGAACATAACCTTCATTTAGCTGTTTGGCTTCACATGTCCCGGATGAGATGTACGTCAAGAAAATTGATTATTTGTTTGGAATTTGCCGTTTTTTTCAGGTAATCATTAATCTTATGTATTTGCGTATATTAACCATGAAATTGCAACTAATATTTTTTACCATTGCGTGCATATATATGAATGCGAAACATTTTTGCTTTCTACAATCGCCAACTAACAAGTCAGCATGTTTGTAAACAAGCTTTGTTTCCCACAGTACTTTTCCCTGCGGTGACATCAAGTCGTCCATTTATTAAGGGAGATTGTTAGACAATTCTATTGTATTTTCAGTTCGTGAGCTGTAACATTTATTCAAATTATATTATCAAAATTTTGTCTCCGACAAAGCATATAATGTATTCTTGGCAAACTGCTTGGCATAAATAATAATGGAATATTTCATTAATTTGTCATGCTGAATCATGACAAGGGAATTATACGTTATCTTTCAAGAATTATCTCGCAATGATTCTGCGTGACCAATTAATAAAACATTCCATTATTATATATGCCAAGTGGTTTACCAAGAATATATCCTACGCTTTGTCGAATAGAACATTTTGATAATGCAATCAGAATCAATTTTATGGCTCAAAAACTGTAAATACAAAAATAATTGTCAAACACTCCCCGTTAAGTCAAACTAAGCACTTTTCAAGCAAGTCAAATTAATGTAGTAATGCTAAACATCTGCGACCTTACTTTATCCTACGCTGAAAGAAATCAGCAGACAGCATTAGAGAGAACATTTCTGTAATTCTTTTTTTGGGTAGTGAAAACCAAACTTTAGTACCAGAAACAGAATGTTCAATATTACTTTACAATCGACATTTTCAGCGCAACTGTATACATTCAGTTAAATATAATTTGCTCTAGGTATCATGTTTATTGTAGCAGGAACACTGTGTTCTGCGCCAAGAACTACACAAATGGTTGGAAATACAATCTTAGAGTATTGTAACTATAACAACACGCTAGCGTAAATCCAACATTGCCCTTTAGTAACCGCAATGAAATATTATTTAGACGATACCTTATTTTTTAAATGGTCTAGAGAAAATGTACTGTACCCACAACAGTGCAGTATACTGTAAGAAATACCATCTGATTCTGTTACAATTAGAGCGGTAGTCTTGTAGAGATAAAAAACAAGTGTGGTTATTCAACAGAGCAGTCGACTGTATGAATAATACTCGCGAGCAAAGCCGCGGGGGAGGGGGGGGGGACTGCTTGTCATATACACAATTTCTGGGTTACCC